>BQNB010086302.1:0-26145 GCA_026074375.1 Tanacetum coccineum | reverse complement strand
ATAAAAATAAAATGAACAAAGTTAATAATTATCCTCAAAATAATTATATAACCCTTTCTTGATGTACACATTTAATTGTTTGATGCCAGTTTACAATGAACGTTAATTTTTAGCTTACGCGATTTAAACTTAATTCATGAAATTACAAGCAAACGCGTACAACACTAAAAATAAATAGTACATTTATCGACGTTGTCAATGACTTGAAAACACAGGGTGTTATATTCATTCCATTATCTAGCAATTTCTTCATCCTTTGTAATCCGTGCCCTTTGTTCTTCATCCATTTGTTCTTGCAGTCTAATGGCTTCAGCAAAACTCAACCTTTCTTGTTCAAGCTCTTTCTTAGACTTCTTCCTGGGCTCAGGATCTGTCATTATTGCTTTTCCATTGTCTTTTCTTGTCCTTTCGTCTTCACTCCTTCTTCTGTAAGTAACAGTTCTACCAGCAGTACTACTATTTTCCTCAGCAGTACTAATCACTGGAACTTCACTAGCAGTACCTTTTGTTGCTCCAGCAGTACTAACTTCAGAATTTCCTTTCTCACTGCTTCCTTGATCTTGAATGACTTCAGTGGGAGTAACTTCTTGTATAATAGGTTCAGTTTCAGTGCTTGCTTTCTCTTGAACCTCTGCATCAGATAATTTCCTCCCCTGTTTGGAAGAATCATCTTCAACATCTTTATCATCTTCAGAAAGGACAACCCTTGCTCTTTTCCTTGCTTTCCCAGTCTTGACTTGAAACTCTAACTTCTTTACCCTTAGAATGAGCTTAGTGACAGCAGCACTGTAAGTTAGCTTGGTCTTCTTCAAATCATCCTCCAAAACGCCAATTCTCTCAGAGAGTTTGGTAACCAAATTCGTCAATTCAATGAGTTTCAAACTACCCTCATCACTTCCATGTGAGTGAACAACATGGAGAGGTGAGTCATGGGGTGTAGGAATATGTTGTTCTGTTTCAGGTGATGGTTGTGTTGGAGATGGGAATGATACAGCAGCAGTGGTATGATCAGGTGAGTGTTCAGTTGAAGGTTCAGGTGAGTGGGAAGGTGAAGGTTCAGGTGAGGGTGAAGGTGAAGATGTGATTCTTGAAGGTGAAGTGGAAGGTTCAGAAACATTTAGCATAGTAGGGAATAAAGCAACTTCTTGGCCTGAATATCCCTTTGTAGGCCTCTTCATATTGTTGAAAACTTTGATGCTAAGAGAGGGTACATGATATGTTCTTGAGTGTTGTTGAAGTTGTTTCCTCTGCATATCTAAGCATATTTGAATGAACCTAGGGTACATTAAAAACTTATGGGGGCTTGAAATATTAGACACCATATGCTCAAAAATCAACCTAGAAAAGTTAAATGTCCTATTGGTAGCTAAACAGATAACAGCAGTTGCAATGTTGCTACTAAACTGCTCCCAAGCAGTCTTCTTTGGGCTAAGACAATGAAGAATAGTGTGGATAAGAAACCTCCATTGAGGTGAAAAAGCACCCTTTTGAAAAGTTAACTTATCTGAATCTGTGTGATATCCCATGAGTGCCAACTGCTCAAAAATCTCCGAGTTGGGTATAGAAGTAATACCATCATGATCATCCAACTTGAGGTGTCTTCTTAAAGATGCTTCGTTGATAGGACCATGGATGACATCAATGGTGGCATAATCTAAACTTCTCACATTATCATCAGTTGTAAGCTTCAGCAGACACCAAATTGTTTGATAAAAGAAATTTAAACAATCTTGCTTCTTTAGTGAGGGCATAGCAAAGGTGACTTTGAATTTAGAAATCGATGGCTTGATGAAACCCTTGCACTTCTGTAATTCTCTAAAAAAAAAAAAAAAATTGCTACCATGTTGTGCTTGCACAAAAATTCCAAATTTGCCATAATAAAAAGGTGTGAGTAATCTTGTGTATATATGAACGTGAATGAATATATGCAAGGCTGAGAAAGTAATTGAGAGTTAAATAGAGGAAACGTAAGATATAGTTTGACCGACTTTAAAAGAAATTGAGTTTATCATTAAGAAATTAAACATATAGAGAGAAAGATATGAAAGTCCCAATTAGTCAACTCAATAAATCAAGGAATTGGTCGAAATATCTCAACGGCACTTTTAATTAATGAAAAATCAAGTTAGGGCCACACAGTACTAACGTTCATTCCATAGTACTAAATTGGTCTTAGCAGTACTAAAATAACCTAAGCATTATTACTTCACCACCCAAAAGTAGTACAAACGTCCAAAGTTTTGTATTAGTCTAAAAAACTTCACATACAATCTCTCTTTCTGTGTTTTTAAGCTCACATTATATCGTCAAATATTTTTTTAAACTCACTTTTTCACTCAGTCTATTTTTCACACAGCTCTCTTTCTGTTTTTATAAGCTCACCCAATTCTCTCATCTTCCTTTTTGCTCAACAAATTCCCACAAAGTATAGTTTTTGGCAAACTACCAGCCATTAACGGATTTGATAGTCCTTTAACCAATAGCCGTTTTGCGTTGGACTACTAATGCTTCATTTGTAAAAACATGGTGCATTGAGTAACCATATAGTATTGATTAAACTATCAGACTATCAACGGATTGTGAGAAGTCTTTAACCAGTACCGTTTACTCTAACTAGAGCAAATTCTTGAATGTCTATAAGACAATGGATGAACTATGACCATCGTTGTTGTGTGGTGTTAAAAAAAAAACCAACACTTATAGAACAAACAACTGTATCCCTCCCCTCTAAGTATTGAAACCAATCGAGAAACCAATTACACACTTATTGCTTATCCTGAAAAGATTTTAGCTCAAAACCAAGAAAAACATAATCTAACCATTTTTCTTGGTTTAAGCAGTATTATAATGGGTACTAACAGATATAACAATGAGAACCATAGAAATAACTAGCAGTACAAAACTATAAGTAAACAGTTTTAGACAAACAGTTTTAAATAAAACTAGCAGAATTAATTAACCTAGCATATTAATTCATAAAGACTTAACAGTACAACATTTACAAACTATGACAAAAACAAAACAAGAGATATGGGCATTAGGATTGAGCATCGCCCAAGACTGAGACAATACGTGAAATCAACCAGCACTAAATCCTTTTTGTAAGAAGATCTGCTACAATTAAGTTTCAGTGTATATCTAGCCATTTTGACGATCACCTACTTTTTTAGCTATTGCAGACTATTATAAAATGTATGTCTTAATCTCTATATGTTTGTTTTTAGAATGTTGAACAAGATTTTCTAATATGTAGTATTAGTACTAGTATTTATCAATATAAATAACAGTATCATGAATGTAACCCATATCCTGCAATTGGTTTTGAAATCCAGATAACCTTTCCACAGCATTTGCAGCAGCCAAATATTTAGCGAACACTGGTAAGAAGTGGCAACCACAGTTGTTCATGCAATTGCCAGAGATCAGGCTATTTCCCAAAACTAACGAACCTCCAGGGTTGACATCCTATCGTGTGTACTCCCCAGCATAGTCCACTTGTCAGTGTAAAGCAACTAATTCCAATGGAGAATCCTAGGTTACTGCAAATCCTAAAGATGGTATCCTTTAATGGTATCTAAAATTCTCTTAACCGCAAAAGATGGGATGTCTTTGGAAGAAAACCTGAAACCTTGCACATGCACAAACTGCAAACATGATATCTGGCCTAGATGCTATAAAGGTACTCAAAGATTCCTAAACAAAATCTAAAAAGATGTTCATTGCAACATCAGCACAGCTCTTCCATCTTGTAACCAAAGCTTTTCCAAATCTGTTGGAGTACTAGGCAACTTACATCTGAGTAGTTGTACTTTCTCAAAATCTCATGGACATATTTACTTCTGACTGATAAAAATGCCTTTCTTTTTTCTGTTGACTTGTAAAACCCAAAAAGAAAGGTAAGTTCTCTCCCAAGAAACTCATTTGAACATATCCTTCATAAGCTTCTCAACTCAATCACATAACCCTCTTTGTAGATCCAAAGATTAAATGTCATCCACAGTAGATTTGGAAACAAGCAATATAAGTTCCCTGTTGTCTCTTTGATGATAATTGTTTGGTCCAATCTTCTCTCCTTTGAAACCCATTGGCATCAAAGACACAAGAAGTGCAAAAACAAAAAAAAGAATCACAGACAAAAAAACAACAAGCCAAAAACAAAAACAAAAAACACAAAGCAAAAAAAACCCTCAAAGCCCACTACACATAAAACCACCAAAGAACCAACCGCACAAAAACAAAATGCAATCCAAAACACAAACCACCAACAAAAAACCAACACGAACCAAAAAGCAGCAGCAATCAAAAAGAACAAGAGCAAAATAGGCACAGAGTCATACCAACACTTGTGCTTGAGCAGTCCATATAAGGCCCGTTCGACTACATTAAATACTTTCTTCTCATGTCAGGATCTCAAAACCTGGAGGCTGACATACAAAGACCGACCACTATAATCTGACCATACATGAAAGTCACTTATAGACAATCCATTGGTAACAACCATAAATCCATATATGAAGCATAAGCCATGAATATTCTTATGGCCATCCGAATTCTACCACATTGCAGAAGACTTCATCATAGTCCTATGCCACTCTTCTTGAAGTATGGTCCATGACCACAATTCTTGCTTTATTTCTAAGAACAATCCCCCTTTCATCTTCTTGTTTCTTATACCCACTATTGTACCAAATTGCTCTATGACCTTAGTAAATCCACAAGAATCCTGACCTTTTGCAGTTTGAACGTAGGAGTTCCTCCTTGCATTGCGTCTACCCATGTTGGATCACTAAGAGCATTAGAGACCCTTTTTGATCTTCCTGAGAGAGGAAACATAGCAAAAATACATGTATGAGAAAGGTCCCCTTATGATCGCTTCCCTCAATATAGCACTAAGAATTCCTAAGTTCCGATAAAAAGATGTCATTCTTCTACTTGTTTTGAGAACAGATGTACTCACTGCACATCACTAATCACATAACAATTTGGGGATCATTCTGAATTCTTGTTGTAGGAGATGGTAGGTATAGCATAAGATTGTGTAATGTCCCTAATACAATTCCTTGAACTCCCACTAGTGGTCTTCAGATGCATGACTATGGCCTAATAACCAATCTACAGGGGTAGCAGTATTAACTATCAGGGGCACAGTACTTACATCTCTACTATAGTATTAAACTTACTAGTCTGCAGTATTAACTTGTTGATGCACATCAACCAATATCCTCAAGACTTGCTACTCATAGAAATTTTTTGTAGCATCATTCCCTCATCATTGTTAACCTATCTTTTATCTTGTATTTGAGCATCTGCAACAGATCTTGGTGCATCACCACCAATATATGAAGCATCCTTCCAAATTGGCATTACAATACAATCCTGATCTTGTTGAGAAGATGTACTAGACTCAGAAACTCCTTGTTTACCCTCAAAGACATTAAGAAAATTTCATAGCAACCACTGGTACCATAATTCCATTGATGGGTTAGAGAATCAAGATCAAACATCCACTTTGGACCATATTCCCTTCATCATAGGCTTATTCTCTAAGAACCCAATAGGCAAGATTTCCTAAACTTTCCCGGATCTAGTGTTGTATACCACCTAAAAGTCTTGGCGACTTAAGGAATATCCCTACAAAGAAACCTTCATCACTCTACCCTCAAACTATGCCCAAGGCTTAACTAAGTATTAAGAATATTAACATTACATCCAAAAGTTTCATGAAATCCGATAGCAGGTTTAGAAACCTCTAAGAGAGTTCATAAGGATTCTTGGTTATGAAGGCATTGACATAAGACCCTATTCCTGTAACATAGCAAGCAGTAGAAACTGGCTTCTCTGCCCAAAATGTGTAGTAACTTAAGATTCACTAACATATTCTAGCTAGCCTCAATGAGTGCCTATTTCTTCCTTTCAGCCACAACCTTTTGCTGAGAGATCCTAGCTACACTATATTCCTTTTAATACCTTTTTCCCTACAAAAATCATCCATCACTTTAGTTTAAACTCTTTCCCATTAACACTTCTATTATTTTTACTTTCTTATCCACAAGGTTTCTACTTCTTTGATAAAATTTCTTAAGATCTCCGGTGTTTTCATCCTTATTGATAAAAAGAAAACCCCTGAAAATCTTACGATAATCATCACTGACTACTAAGCAGTACATTATATGCATTAGGCTACTAACAAAAGTTGGAACAAGAATCCATGTGCATAAGCATAAACATTGGCTTAGTAATGGATTAAAGGCCTTTGGTCTTACAAACTCGGTGTTCCTTGCCTTTAATACAGGCAACACATGTTTTGGCATTTCCTCAAATCTTTTTAAAGGGCAGATCTCTTACAAGTATTTACTTTGAAAGTTTATTAAAATTCTTGAAAAAATTTATATGACCAACCATCTAGGCCCATAGCAATTGAATCTTCAAAAGTATCCTTTGCAACTAGACATGTTAAACATCTTTAGAACTATGTATTCATATCAAAACAGTATCATGTTATCCTGTAAAGGGAATTTTAAGAAGTATCCTGATTTTCATCATTGACAATTTAATATAAGAGACAGATACAGAGACATTTCAGAAATCAGTAAAAAAGAACAAGTTCTTTCTTTGTCACACATCTGTAGATCACTAAAGAGGTATGAACTTTTAACTCTTTGACAAAGTATACATCATCAAAATCAAGATTATCAGTTTTAATAGTACCTTTGCTAGTAATTCTGCCTCCATATGCTCCTCTACCAAAAGTAACATAACCTCCATCAAAATCTTTGAAATCTGAAAGATGGGCTATGTTTCCAGTCAAGTTGCCCGAGCATCCACTATCACCAAATCCGTTTATCATTTATTTGAGAATTGCTCTACATCATATAACTTAAGAAGCTAGTTTTCTTTGGGGAACCCAAGCCATTACTGACTTAGATCTGCCCCATGCATCAATGTATTATATTTGTTGAAAACTATTGAAAGCACCAAGGGTTGATGGTCTCCAAACCCAACAATACTGAGGGCTTAACAGCATTACATCCTCATCGCCCTAACCAGTATTAAAAAACCTTGATGCCACTATTATTAAACATTTTGCCTACCAGTATTAAAGAACCTTGATCATTAGACCTTTTTTTGTTAATTTGTTCTCTTGTAAGAAGTGTCTGTGAACAGTTGATTTATCGAGTGATTTTGAAATGATGACCCTTGGTCTAGCACAAAATGAACTTTGATTTTTGGTGAGCAGTATAAGAAAGGCCTAAATATTATTAAAAGGACCTAGCAGTACTAAAAGGTCTACCTATTGTTAACAGTCCTAAACGAAAGTTAACATGCCTTGCAAAATTACTAATATTACGAGCATAACTAACTTATGATCGAGATCCAAAAGAGCAGTATAAAACGAAAAGCTTTTGTTAGTATTCATTCGACAAAAAAAACGTGTCAAAACTCTAGTTAGATAACCCTCGGTTTTTTCTTTACACCATGATCACCAAACTTTCTTGATGTCATACGAACCCTAATAATGAAACAATCTTCATTCAGAATCACAAACCCATAACAAGAAACTTATACGATGTCGCAACAATCATGCTCTTTTCCTTTCTCTCAGGTTTCACCAATCTACTCGAAACCCTAACTGTTCATGAGCGAAAACCCTAAAGAATAATAACAACATTTGATAAGTACGGTATGCGCATACCTAAAGCAGCAGTAGAGGACTATTATAATCATCATCATAGCAATTAATCTTCAAAACCCCATAAATCTTTTACCACAAATCGATTTCATGGAAATTATGGTTTTTAGGGTTTCTTTATAAACCCTGTAGATCCTAGATCAAGAGCCACCAGGCTCTGATACCAATGTGAGTATTTAATAACTCCTTGAGATCGTTGTAAGACTCAGGTTGTTTATACCTTATCTAGGATAAATGATACAAAGAACTAAAGTATATGCATTAGCCGGAAATAGCATAAGAACATTGATCTCATAAACAAAGGTTTTCATTCATTATCTTTCACTATTAGCCCCAATTCAGCACATCACCGTAGAATGTATGTCCAACCAACTAACAGATGCAAAGATCCTTGAGGCTAACTAACCCAACCATCTAGTCATTCACATGCCTAGACACACACACGCCTTTCTAAATTCTAGCCTCTTGAACAACACTTAAACTTACACCGCCTGATATCTCATTATATACTAGAGATATCCTAGGATTAACACAAAGGATAAGAACAAGATTAGAATTAGGAAACTATAGAATCAGCATTAAATACTTTTTGACAATCATCAATAATCACATTAATGTTGATTCTTATCTTTAGCTGATCTTTATCATATACTTGAATGAGGAGATCTCTAGGAAATCTTTAAAATCTTCCATCATCTTAAAGAATTCCATTTTGCGTATGTGAGTCTTTTGTTTCATTCTTTTATTCACTTTGTCTCATCAAATCTATAATTCCCAACACAAAATATTTATTCATTAAAAGAAATGTTTTATTAAAAACATAAATATTTGAAATTTAAATTTTCCCTCCAAAATAGAAGGTTCTATAACATATACAACCTTCACCACAAAAAGACAAAAAAGGAGCGGAGTCTAGTGGCGGCCCTCTTTTAGGCCTGGCGCCCCCTAATATATAAGTGGACCGCCGGGACCGCCACCTAGCAGCGGTCCATTTGTTTTTGTCCCCTATAAATACACTGGGCCACCCCATCTGAATAACAGAACCTCTTGCTACGAATTTTCTCAGATCCATATTTTTCTCTCTTTCTTTCTTTCTAAAACACATATCTAGAGACACTATCATACCTTGATCCTTGTTTCAATTGATTAATTCTTTCTTCCTGCCTTCTTCTTCTTCTCAAATCAATGCAAGAGAAGAACATTCGTAGTTCTCTATATACAATTGTAATCAATGATCACTCTCACTCACTTCCTCTTCAAGATCACAAATCTTATTACATATATTTAGTTTTGTATGTGTATATTGGATTGTGTTAAATCCATATATGTAAATTTTGTATTGGTGTATATGGATTGTGTGTCAATCCAAGGTATATATATCTTGTGAGTGTGTAAAGACTTGGTGAAGTCTTAGATTGTTGTAGCTAAGATTAGGACTCGACATCATCTACTTATGTGGTCGAAAAAGAAATAAGCGACTTGTAAACTTTTTACCCCTCCGCCTAAAGGACTTGCTTGACCATAGTGAAATCTCGATTTATACTCGGGGAGTGGAGTAGGAATGAAGAGGTTCTTCGTTGCCGAACCACTATAAATCTTTGTGTCCCTCATTTGATCGTTCTTTCCCTTATCCTTTATATTATTATTGTTCATTTAGTACATTACATTAGAAATATTTGTTGTGATTCATATGTTGATTTATTGACATATAACTCAAAACAAAACCATTTATAAGCAAAGAATTATAAACTCGGTCGCAATTAACCTGTAAACTATTCAACCCCCCCCCGCCCCCTCCTAGTTTTACCTCCACACTCTAAAACCTAACCACTCATAGGTTCAACTTCCTTTATAGCACACATTCTTTGTCCCAATCACGTATCCTCTTGATCACACCTCATGACACTAGCCTCACTACCGATCACACCAACAACCACAACCACCTATCATGGGTGCATCCCTTTTCTAACAACTATCATGACTATCATGGCCAACTTGCATATGTTGTCTCACAACCGACACTTTACTCAACCTAAGAGATAGGAAGAACATTAGATGTTTTCTCACTTGAATATCTTTCTCACTAACCACGCAAACACCTTACACTTTCCACCTCCACCTGAAAAATCATCTAACATGTTTTCCATAAAACGAATCACCCAACCTTTTGCTCAAAAAGTCAATTCTTTATGAAATTCATAACCATTTAAACTTATGTTAGTATTATATCTCATTATCTTTGTACTAGCTCTAGTTTTATTTTACTATGAATGTATTAGTTGGATGTGCTAGTGATATAGTTTCTTGTTTTGGTTGAATGAAACACTTCTTATTGTTAAATTGAATACATTGTTAATTTTTGAAAGATAATTGCCTGCACATAACTTCTACCCTTGTTTAGTACACACAATTTTCGTAAGATCGATCCCTAGGTGCACCGAACAAGGGGAGCACACATCAAGGGTGAGTCCATGAAATCGTCTTTTTACTTTCTTCCTTTCCTGTTCGACAACTCGAACGTTCTTCTTTTTGAATTCGACAAAAAGGAGGAGAAATGGAACATAACTCATTTAATAATTGACATCTTTAAATTATTTAAAATGATTTTATATTTAGTCAACATCAAAAAAGGGAGATTGTTTAAAGAAATAATGTCTAAAAACGTTATTTAAATATTTTTTGACCTCTTCACGTTTGTGATAATTACAAAAATCTAAAAATGTTACAATAAAAATAAACGTTTAAAATTATCAAATGAAAAATTCCATTTCCTAAGATTAGTGTCACTTAAAGGTAGAACAAAACAAATATTAAGCATTTTTAGTGATCAAAAAATATTGTTTTTCTTAATACCTTACTTTAATTCTACAAAAAAGTAATTCTCAAAAATAAATTTACAAAATACTTTTCTGAATAAAAAGAAATAAATTTATATTAAAAACTTAAAATTTGAAATTCAAATTTTCCCCTCAAAATAGAAGGTTACCATAACAATACAACACTTCAATCACAAAATGACACAAAAAGGATCGGAGATCAAGTGGGTGCCCCTTATAAGGCCTCTGGCGAACCCCCTTATACATAAGGGACCGCCACCAGATGACCGTTGGGATTCCCTGCCTATAAATACTGTTCCATTCCTAGAAGAAAAACATTCTTCTTTGCACGAAATTTTTTAGTCTTTTTTTTGTCTCTCTAAACCTTCTTTCTCTCACTAAAACTCATGATCGTTAACATACTTAGATCTTGTTTCAAGTGATCTAATCTCTTCTTCTCATCTCTTCCCTCCCATTCAAGTGCAAGAGAGAAAACACTCGTAATTCCCGTCAAAAAACGAAGTGTTAATTAAGTGAACCTCCTCCTCTTTATCTCCTTCTAAAGTACCAAAACATCAATGTATTTTATCTTGTGTATTTGTGTGATTTTGGATATTGTGTAGATTCGATAGTGATATCCTTGTGAGTGTGTATATCTTGTGAAGAGGTATATTGGTTCTAGCTAAGATTAGGACTCGACATTTAGGCATAAGTGTCAGAAAAAACGTAAGCGACGGTAAACCGGGTTTTTCTCTTTTCTCCGCCTAAAGGAGCGGATACACAGTGAAAAACATAAGTCGGATACTCGGGGGAGTAGAGTAGGAGCGAAGAGGTGTTTTGTAAGCTGAAACACATAAAAATCTCGGTTCTTGATTTTGGTTTTTCCTTTTCCTATCACATTACATTATTAATTTTGTTAATTAGTTTTCGGTAGATAGTTTATTGTTTGTTCATTAATGGTGATTGATTGAAACATATAACTCGGATCTATACATTTTTTAAAGTAAACTTTTAAACTGTAAAACAAACGAGTAAACTATTCAAATCACCCCCCCCCCCCCCCTTTTTAGTTTCCACAATTGGTATCAAAGCAAGGTCACTCAATATTTTTAAAATGAATGTAATTCTTAAAGTTTGGATCAATTTATGGATGCCGACAAATATCTATGAAGGCATCTATGCAAAGACACCACTCATTGAAAAGCGACAGTTTTATTTATAGAAAAATTATTCGAGACATATGTTAAATCAAAAGATCTAGATCTTTGGCAAGTTATAACAATGGGATTTTCAACCTATTGTACTAAAATCATCCGGAAACCAAAATTAGATGAGGTTATCCCTTTTGAAAAAACAAATTGATACTCAAAAAGAGACTTTCGCAAAATAAAATGAAGCCAAAATGTTTATTTACAATGCTTGCCAAGAAAAGAATAAGAAAGAATCTTCATGATGTAACAGGGCAAATGAAATTTGAAAACTTTGTTAACACCTCATACAAGGAAATATCCAAGTCAAAGATAAGAAGATCACCTTTTGGTTCAACAAAAGAACAATTTGTCATTTCCGCAGACGAAATCTATAGATATGCTTATGCAAGATTTAATACTATTATGTACTAGTCTTAAAGCTCTTGATGAAGGTTTTATTCTATAGTAACTAAGTAAGGAAGATTCTAAGGGCCTCTACATCCTAATGGAGAGCAAAGGTCATGCGATGAAAATCGAAAGACTTAACGTCACTATCTCTTGATAAAAACTAATTGGAACCTCAAAGTCACGAAATGAGATCATCAAAAAATATCCGAAATAGTCCCAAGCTAAAAGTAGAAGAGGAAAGTCTATTGCTTTAAAGG
Source organism: Tanacetum coccineum (assembly GCA_026074375.1). Classification (NCBI taxonomy): domain Eukaryota; kingdom Viridiplantae; phylum Streptophyta; class Magnoliopsida; order Asterales; family Asteraceae; genus Tanacetum; species Tanacetum coccineum. The sequence goes on along the minus strand of BQNB010086302.1, from coordinate 13,784 downwards.
CTAAGAAATAATCTAGTGATGAAGAGTGTTTCGACTTCCGGTAGTGAAGACGAAGAATACGGCCATGGCGGTAAGAGACTTCAAGAAGTTCTTTTAAAAAGAAGAGGTAGTATTCTGAGCAAACCTCGGAACGACAAAAAAGACGTTCAAAGAAAGCCGGATTGACAAGAACGTAAAAGTAATAGAAAAAGCATTATGATGCGGTGATCTGAATCATCTTATTGGAGAATGTCTAAAACCACTAAAAGATAAGAACCAAAGAGCTTTTGTCGGAGGCTCTTGGAGCGATAGCGGTGAAGAAGATGATGAGAAGGTCAAAGATGAAACGATCGTATAGCTCATGCCTCAAGTAGGTATGTTCAGAATCCTCCTACTTTTAAGTGATGAAAAATTCATCAATTGATGTTTTAGCTTTAGACAATAGAATATGAATAAAATTAATGCAAAATGAGTCCCTAAGAAAACACAAGAACAACAGGTTAAAAGTTCAAACTAGAAATAGTCTAGAAAAAAAGCTAAAAAAAAAAAAAAAATTTTTTAAAAAAAACATATAAATTGTCCCATACTTTAGAAAAACAAGGGAAGTGATCTCCGATTAGTGCAAAGTTCATGCACTATAAATTGAGAATGAAAAGCTCAAAGAAGAATCCACTAGATTAAAAAATTTTGAAAAGATTACACATTGACTTTTAAATGTAAATGTTTAACTAATCAAAAAACCTCCGGTGATAAATTAGGTTTATGGGTTTAATTCAGTTGAAGCATATGTAGTAAAACTAAGGAAATAAAATTTTGTGAAAGCTCAGAAAAGGCTATTCGGATGGAGGTCCTATAAATATGGGCGTCCCTTAAAATAAATTAGGTACCGCCAACAGCTAACGCCTGGATTTTGATAAAACAGTGTCTTTTCAAAAATTCATTTGGATCCTTAGACAAAACACATAATTGTAAACAAAGCCAAAGTTCCCGTTGCTAGTGACAATGAAGTTAAACAATTCTATAAGCCATTGTCAAAACCCGGAGTTGGATTTTCGAAACCAAACTTTAGGTCAAAAACTCCACCTCCTAGAAAAGTTAATAATAATTATCCTCGTTCTAAAACACCGCAACCAAGAAGACATGTTGGTCGACAAAACCAAACCTCTTTGCTTTCCCCCCTACCTTGAAACAACTATCATCTCACAAATTACAATGCCAATGGGAAATGTGTCTTCCATTCTACATCCCAACCAATTTGCATCAAATGCCATGGATGTTTGGCACTAACAACATTGGACCCATGAGATATTGGAACCTAAATTTTGAGTTATTGTCTTATATAATTAATATCCTTGGAGTCGACATGAAGCCCGATGAATGGGATCAAGGATAGCGGATTCCTCTAAAACATTTAACGGAAACCAAAGCTCTTCTCCACTTACAAGGCTTACAATAGATGTAACGTAATTTTTTGGTAGTATCTACGTGGAAACATGCATTGGAAAGGTAGCGATTTCTAATGACTCACTCAAAATAGATAATGTAGAACATGTTATAACTTTAGGAGTTAATTGCAAAGTATAGCCAAATATGTGACAATAAGTGTATAGTAACTTTCTCTGAACCAGATTAGTGAGAATCACAGAAAGGACATAAAGTCATAGTAGAATGTATTAGGAAGAAAGGCTTATATGTGATGAAATTAGAAAATAAGCCAAAGGATTAAAAATTTTCTAACAATGATTGATTAAAATTCCAACCTTTTGGCATAGGCATATGACACACAAATAAGTTCCTCATTCACTCGTTGGCCTCTATAAGAATTAGTAGAAATCAACTAAGCTTAAGTTGATCAACATTTTTGTGATGCTTGTTAAAATAAGAAAACAATCTCACGCTAGTCACTAAAAGCTAAGAATTTAGTCTCAACGACAAGATTAAGAACCTTCTCCATAATGGATCAGTCTTCGGGATCATCCGTCGTATTGATTTACGAGGAAACCGAGTACACCCCTCAATCATAGTAGATGACTACCTTAGTATACTTGGACTAATTTCTTAAGATAAAACAGAAGCTTTCGATCAATTTGAAATATTTTTGTAGGAAAAATCCAAAACTAATTAGTTGTTCAATAGTGTCCATAAAACCGACCACGGTTAGGTAGAATATGATAATGATGTACAATTTGAAGAATTTTGTAATGCCAACAGTAATATACGACAAAACTTCTAGCTCCCACGCACTTCCTCAAATCAAATGGGCGAGGTCGAGAATGAAAAATAAGACACTTCAAGAATGAGATAGGACTAATGTTGAAAAGATCATTCGTTACCCACAAAAGTTTTGGTGTAACGCTGTAGACACTTCAACATACATTCTCAACCGAATTCCTCATTAGAGCCATTCTAGGAAAACACACTATGAACACTTAAGAGGTATCAAACCTACGATAGATATTTAAGAGTATTTGGAAGCAAGTGCTTCATTTGAACACAAAATACTACCTTCCAGTTAGACCCAAAGTCCATACGAAGGTGTCTTGTTAGGTTATTCATAAACAAGTAAAGCATACATCATCCATACAAACACACAAGAATAGTCAAAGAATCACTTAACGTGACATTTTATGAAACCCTCTACCCTCTAAGAAGCATCACCCATGGTTTGGATTGATGACTTAGATAAGAAAAGCAATTAAGCACCAAAAAGAAAAACCTAAGAAAACACATTGTGTATGAATCTTAGAGATCTGAAGAAATATCAACATTAAGGAATTTAGGAACCATCCATTAGAAAATGTCATAGGAAACCTTAACCAAAGAAACTTAGGTCACGAAGCCCAAAACCAAGTAAACCTTTCTATTTGTTTTATATCAACTATAGAACTAAGACTTCGCATGAATAAGCTTAGGAGATGAAAGTTGGATAGTCGCCATGCAAGAAGAATTAAATCAATTCATTGCTAATGGACGTTTGGGAGTTGTTCCTCAGAACCTAAGTGAATATGACAATCAATAGGAACTCATGGGAATATTAGAAATAAGTTTAGACAGAACGGTATTATTTCCAAAAAATGGCTAGTTTATGTTGCTCAAGTCAACAACCAATAAGAAGCACGATTATATAAAAACTTATATGCCCCGGTTGCTAGACTTGAGTCCATTAAAAATTATTACCTTATGCTTGTGCCTTAGACTTTAAACTATTCCAAATGGATGTAAAAAGTGCATTCCTGAATGGTTTTACAATGAGGAGGTAGACGTGCTACAACCTCCGGATCATTAATTTCAAAAAACCGTTATCATGTTTATAAATTAAAGAAAGCTTTATATGGTCTTAAACAAGCACCCGAAGCTTGGTGTGATAGATTAAAAGCTTTCCTTATTAAACATGAATATAAAATAGGAATGGTAGATAACACTCTTTTTACTAAGAAGAAAAGTTCAAATCTCATCATTGTTTAAATATATGTCGATGACATTATATTTGTGTTTGACTTGTCAGACATGTGTGATGAATTTGCAAAATACCAGTGACGCGTTGGAAGATGAGCATGATGGGATAACTAACTTCTTCCTTGGATTTGACAAATAAAACAAATGAAGATGTATCTTCTTTAATCAATCTAATATAATTACATAAATGCTTAAAAATTTGGCAGATGGGATTCTAAACCAATGAAAACCCCCATGTCCTCTGGTACTAAACTCACAAAAGATAAGAGTATGTGTCCTGTAAGAAGATAGTAACCTAAGTATCGAAGGCATGATAGGTAGTTTATTTATACCTAACGGCAAGTAGGCCCGATAATCATTTTAGTGTCTGCCTTTTTGCCCGCTTTCCAGAGGGCATAAAAAACGCTCTCACCTTGAAGCGATTAAGCATATCTTACCGATACATTTACAGGTACTAACCACTTAGGATCATGGTAACCTAAGGGGACTGGCAATAGAACCGCGTATATATGCCGACTCTGATCAATGAGGTGAGTTATGGTGGGACCGAAAGAGCACTAGCGGTATTTGTACATTCGTGGGATGTTGTTTAACATCTTGGTTCTCGAATAAACAAACCGCTCTTGCTATATCCACTACTAAAGTCGAATACATAAGCGCCGAAAAGGCATGTCAACAAGAACTAATGGTGGAAACAACTCTTATTGACTCCGGAAGTAAGACTCGACGACGTTTCCCTATCATGTGCGACAAGAAAGGAGCGATTGACTTGAGCAGAAAACCTGGTGGCAACATTCTCGAACCAAACACAATCGAAATACTCAACCAAACTTTCTTCGTTGAAAATGTCCAGAAATGAAATACTCATCGAAAAAGTGTCGTGGCTTGACTACAAACATCGCCGACATACTTACTAAGCCCCTTAACGGTGAATTGTTTAACTATCTACGTCTTGGTTTAGGAATGATGGAACACATTACATAAACCTTTATTTGTCCCGCACTCTTCTGTCTAGTTTCGATTCTGTCCGTGTCCCTCCGTGTGTGACAACTTGGAATACCCTTCAACCGAAATACTTAAAGCATTTTTAATTCGTGAAAATGCAAATTAAAATGCACCCTTCTTTGTTAAATTTTCGTCAAAAACTCCAGTCCGAATACTCCTTTACTGAGGCGTCCCCCATATAGTCGCCCCGCCAATTATATTAGGAGGAAAACCGCAGGAGAAATTAAGGAGCGCCATTAGCATGACGCATAATATGGAACACTTATACAAAAAAAGTTTCAAAACACAAAAACCAACACTCCATTATCTGCTTTCATTTGACTGAACACTGACCTAAAACCCCACCACAACTCAAATTCAACCATTAAAACACACACAATTAAAGATCAAATCAAACACTAATAATCAATCATAATATCACAAAGATCATTAATAATAAGTTCCATTTTATCTTATTTTTTTTTCAATTTGATCCAAGGGTTCATGATGAACAACCAAAAATTTAAAATTGGTATTTTTAGTTGTTTTACTTTAATTTTTACAATTAAGACAACAGGATACCAATTTAAAACTAATATGCTTCCCTTAAGATATAATGATTAGCATACCTTAGGTGAATTGTTGAAAAATTTGATTTCGCCAAAACCACCAAATTTATTTTCAAATCACTTGACGTTATGACATAATAATATGGTTGTTGTGCAACGTAAATCCAATACAAAAAATGTTATTCAAAAACACATTCATAATGATCTGCATGAACAGATTTCAAGATACATAATTCATATGTATTTTTATGACTTGTTTTGAGGATGATCAAAATAAATTGAGTGTGTTGGATAACTCCTTATGGATTATTATATTTAGTTGAGTTAATCGTAACTCTAAATTTTGTTACATCTAGACACACACGGAAGCAATGTGCAAACCAACAACCACTATAAAAATCTGATTTATGGACACACATTTCTATTTTTTTGAACGGCCACACAGTTAGATATTTATGTGCTAAACTTACCAAAAAAAATTAAACAGCCAACTCTTGAACTCATTTTATTGACATATCAAAATTTCATTGTCACGCATTTGAAATATTTAATGAGACTTAGGGGTAACTTGTATTATTTTTGTTGATTATTTATCACTTTATAATTTGAGACATGTGACAGAATACAAATAAGTTTGAAACATTAGATCTACACCATATAAATACATATGGAGACAAATATATGTCACACATGTTTGAACATGTGACCTAAATCCATATATGTCACATGAAGTAATTTGTGAAATGAGGCAAAATCATATAGTCAATTTGACACGAATTATTTAAAAGTGACTGCTAATTTTTTGCTGACTATTTAGCCCACATATGAATTTGAAATGTGTGAAGCAAACTAAAAAGTATGTTTGAAGCAATATTCACGATATACATATTAAAAAGTGACAAAAATATGACACACACTTGAATAGTGTGATTCAAATGTCATATATGATCACACTAAAACCATAAACATACATATTAAGTGTAAACCAAAATTCGATACATATGGGTCACTAACTTAATAGTAAAAAAATCAAGTAGTAAAATCACAAATTAAAATTTCACTTTCCCTCCCTATTTTTAGTTAACCCGCCTCCCTTTTTTTTCCCAAAATCATAAATTGACCCCCCTTATGATTTCGTTCTAAAATATTAAAACATAGTTGTTAACCTCATAGCTCACATCCTCACCCTTAGTCGCTTTCATCCTGACATTCTCACTTGCAGCCACCTAAATACTATTCCTCTAAAAAGGATCTGCGTGTATTGTTGCCCTACCATCTTCTTCATGGAAAATTATAAATCTGAGCATTAATTAGGTATGTAAAACATCATCCAACATTAGTTTTATCATCAAGTGTCGAAATATTGGGCTACTCCATATGTTAAACCTCACAACCAGTCGGTTCTTAGCAATCTCGAGGTTATATAGATTCCGTTAAGTTACTTGCAAATATGAGTATCTATATGTGCACGATCTCATTGTATATAATGAGGTAGATTTATTCTTTTGGTGTTTGGATATTTGTTATTGTTTCGCCATCTTAGTTTATCTCGTTACTTACAATACAATGTTTGTCTTTGAAGTATGGTGGGAATAGAAGAGTTAAGAAAGACTGATTACTCATAACTAGGGAACTAGAATTGCCGCTTACAAAACCAGTATTCAAGAGTCATAACCTGATGTTTTTTTAACCTTTCTTCTTTGACTTGATTGGTTGTTCCTTTCATCATAATTATTTATCTTCGATGGTTTCAGTTATTCGTTTTCGATTTTTGGTTTTAGTTTGATTATTTAAAGAGTTAGGTAAGATTCGTGTAGAAAATCAACAAAATTAGATGTGCCAAACACTAGATGGCGTGGCGCCCACTTTCTTCTGTCAACAAAATGAATAAAACCATTCAGTTATTGGTAAGGGTAGCATCAACAACTCTCGTTTACTCGCATTATTTATAAATAGATTTGCATAAATCATAAAATCTGCTCTGCAACTTATACAGTAACCCAATATTTATTGTGTCAATAGTAACTATTCCTATAAGTTGGTAACCAATGTAGTGCTTTTAAATAATTATAGTTTTTTCCTTGTTTTCACATTTCTGTTTAGATTCCCCTTCCCCGCTTGATCCAACTGTATATATGATGTTATGAGAGCAAGGTATCTATTTTAATGGCGTTGATTTTAAGTTTTTGCAGCTATAAAACTGTTTCATGTGGGTACTTAACAACATAGCGTGAGGATTGAATGACGACTAACAGTAGTTGAAACCTAAGCTAAAGTCATATTATTCTTTAAGTTATATACACAAACGGCACACTGTTCATGTACTAAATGCAATCTGATTACTCTCTCTGGACATGCCTGATTTTTGTTCTGTTTTCTCAGTCTTTTCTTGTCAATTCACTTTATTTCCAGCAATCAAAAATTTTAAGTTGACTCCGCTTTGTTTTTCTTGTTGAATTCTAAACTTATTTATACTTACACAGCCAAGAAAGAATATCAAAAAAATCGCAAACTGTGAGCAAGGAACCTTCTAAAGCTGCAAGAAACTGGAAATTGTCTCTATTCCAACATGTTACTTCCACACCAGAACCCATCTTACAAATAGGGATAACACTAGTTTGAGCAATGACTTATTATTCCTCAAGGGGGCAATCCAATCACTTCGATTACCTTTGGTAGTATGTACTTATGCCTTATATGTTGTGATTTACTGTACAATTAGGTCAATATGATTTATGCAGTATATCCAAATCAAATGGCTTAGGCAAAAGATATAGAACAAAAAGGAATGGGTCAAAAAGTATCAAGCTGTCAAATATGTAATATTTATATACAATATAACTTAAAAATTGTTGTGATTGTAAGTTTGCAACTAGTTTATTTTGTAAACGATATTTTAACACAGCAAAGGTGAGCAACTGACCAGTTTTCAGACGATTCTAAAAACAACCCGTTTGGTTGCGCCTAGATGCACCAATGTTGGTTAGCATGTGATCAAAATTTTATCGCATGTTATTTGCTTGGTTTTATATTTTTCTCAAGTATGGGTACAACACTAAGAGGTAACATATGGCATACTAGCAATGAGACCAACCTTGTTGCATAGATGTAGAAAAGGAAATGCCTCATGCACATACTAACACATATCAATTGTATTTCAAATAACAAGTATAATTCTTTAAATATCTTAAGTGTTTATCATCTTTTGTTACTTGTACACATGTTTACTCCCCAAGGCTTAATTCTTTGATAATTAAGCCCTTGTGAGATTAAAAAAATGATGCCATGTAATATTTATGCTGCTAATGAAACATTAAAACTGCTTGGATATATTACTACTGTTCGCGCAATAAAGGTTAGTGCTACGCCAAGCTACGTTAATATGTTTTAGCAGAATAGGATGTTAATACTGCTGATATATTAGTACTGTTTATATATATTAAACAGTATAAATTTAAAAACTGTTTGGCACAAAGAATGGTATTGCATGTTGTTAAATTAATGCTTCAAGTTCGTGTATATTACTACTGCTTTTTGGGCTTTATTGCTACAGTTGGGCCAAGGACAATCATGTGACGTTGTAGCTTACTTTTTATTACATGTATAGATAGATTCTTTTATCAAGTCTAGAATTAAATGTTATATGATATACACTTTGCTTTTGTAACATAACTTCTGTTATGATCATCATGGACAGGTATTTGATACATTAAATTAAGCAAAATTTTGGAGATGTCTTGCAATTAACAATCGTTTATGCATCGCTAATTCTTTCAATATAAGAAAACTGAGATACTAGCTATGGAGGTTCATCTCTAATGAAGCCTTAGCTGTGACCTCATCAACTATCCTTTTCCATCCACAATATATCCTCTGATATTTCTAAATATTCCTTTTGATAATGCAGCCTTGAATGATTATTTGTTCGTTTAATTTACCTTAACAAAATATACTTGTTCATATCCTTCAATCTATCAGCCAACCAATAATTTGTCCCGCCTGTATATTGCCCACAACAAAGTCTTGCTTTGCTTTGCTGGTGTCCAACAATTTTTTTCAGAGGATACAAAGCAATGTTTTTAAAAAACGTTTCAGCAAGGATATAACCTACAAGTCCTGATCAATAATTGGTGAGCTCCTATTGTATCAGCTATGGGTTTGAATGTTCTACTCAATTTTATTTTAAACTTAAGAGTGATTATTAGTAATTATATGCTAAAAGATTAATCGTATTATATCAGTATCAATATTCATAACTTTACCATATGGATTTGCACAACAGATCTTAGTAGCAATGAATTATTATCGAGTTGTTGTAGAATGTACGAATTCATAATTCATATTGTATCTAATACTACAACTGCAATCATCCATGGGACAATAAAATTAAATCTCCAATGAAATTAGTTCAGGTCCAAATTTGTCTCAACACAGTTCAAGTCCCAAGGTTTTATGTGATGTCTGTCATTTGGTACATATATAAAACAGCTTAAAGGTACATTCTTTTTTCTTCGTACAAAAACTTTGTTGTCGGTCCAATTTTCACTCGATAAAACAGAGAATCACTAGATGAAAGTCTAAGTGCGTTCATCAAAATGCATGTTGTTTGCACATTGGTTTAGTCCTTGTTGCATTTCACCTTGACCTTGCAATGTGCCACATGGAGTTTGCTCATATGGTAGAGTGCTTTGGCACGCATTGCATAGCGAAGAAGCACTTGGATTTCGATTCCCGAACTTCCCATAATTTTTCCTATTAGGTGTTACTAAATATTACAAAACGCCACACAAACATAAAAATCATGAGCCATTGGATGAACAATTGTCACATAAAAATACATATTTACTTGACTTTAAAAACTATATGTTCACACTTATTAAGCATTTTTTGAGTTATCCTTATATGTACTAAATTAAAAAAAAACATGCTTGTGTGACAAATATTACAAAACGCCACACAAAACTAAAAAGCATAGTATCAAATGGATGAACAAATCGTCACATACAAAATACACATTCACATTGACTTTAATCAACATATGATCACACTTATATCACTTTGGTCCACTTTTTTTGGTTAACGTTGTATATGACTAAATTCCCAAAAAAACCAGGTGCTTTGTGTGACTAATTATTACAAAAGCCACACAAACCATAAAATTCATGTGATCATCGATGAACACTAGTCCACATAAAATACACATTACTTTGATTTAAAAAAAAGCATCATGTCACACTTATTAACATTTTTGGCCACTTTTTTTTAAATTATTATATGACTCGCTTAAAAAAAACATACCCATTTGTGACTAAATCATCACAAACTCACATATATATAATTCATGTGGCCAGCAGACGGGAAATAGGTCCACACAAAATCACACATTTACTTTAATAAAATCATCTCAAATGTCCATATATTATATATTTATTGGCCAAAGGACAAACAATAATTTACCTCAAAAACCATTCGTTGTGACTATAAAGTTGTTTAACGGTCACTAATATTTGATTAATCCAACAAAAACTTGTGCCTAAATTTGTCCACACAAATCGAGGTTTGGTCACTCTTTTTTCATGAAATAGCCAACGAAACTACCTTAACGTCACTGAATGTAAACCTACATGTCTCCTCTTTAGTGAATAAACACCCACAAAAACCCATGTGTGACCATATGTATATCGTCACACATTTTTTGAGTGACCAATACCAGTTTTTGTACCAGTGTACAAGTGAAACGGTAATAAAATGTGATTTCGCTTTTGCTTTAGGAAATCATGCCTCGTAAGTCATCCGAAGATCATAAAAATACAAGAGAATACATACCAATGATATCACATGAATACCGTACTCCTATAAAAGAAAAACTAAGAGACCTTGAAAGCTGTTACATTCATGAGGGTCGGGTGGTTTTTGATAACTTTGCGGATCAAAACTATGTTCGGTCTTTGTTCCATTTTGTCGAGTTCGAGTGTCTCCTGGAAATAAATGAACAAATTTGTCCTCGCTTCATTCTGAGTAGTTTTAAGTCAATAAGAGTCATGTTATTCCGACGAAGGTCAGATGTGTTGTCGAATTGTGTTATTCAAATCAAATCTTCCTTTACTCTCTTAAAGAATTGCTCAAATTCCTTGATATCCCTTGTGAATGGTGCTTTCTAGGTGTGTCTTTACCGCTTAGATAAGAGACATGAATGATTAGGGCATATTGGTATCCCTTCGGACGGGTCCATATCAAACCAACCGTCCTTCCCAATGAGGACATTATTCGTCTATTCAAATAATCGATATGGTCCGTCTTTCGCATTCATCATAAGGAAAGAAATTGATGATCTTAGAATATCAAGTTCAAACACGTGAAATTTGAGCCAACCCTGAAGCCTTAAGAGAAATTAATAGGAATAATGTCTCTTGACTCTAGGGGGATTTATTTGGGTAACAGTTCCTTCATGTCATTTGTTATAATGCTTTTATTGTGTCGTACACCTCGCAAAAGATTCAACCTTGCCCTTTTCATGACCAAACGAATGAATGGTTACTAAACAAAAGATTAATTCTAACCCTATGGTATGTTATTTAACTCGTTTTGTTTGTAAATTCATCGATTAGGAAAAACCCGAATTAGAAAATGAGTCCTATGTTCATGTAAACGTTCGGACATGACTCCTTTATGCCGCTCAACTGAGAGCGAAAAAAAACCAGAAGAGATCGTGGCACGTAGAAGATTTCGTCATTCCCACTTTCTTCTTGCTTTTCCGCCTTCGATCACATCCTCATTCATCCTCAACGATGATTGATGACATAGGGAAATAACGAAGTGGAACCTTCGCTCAAGCACTCCTTCCCCCATTCGTTATGTCAACTCTTTAACCAATCAAGTTCCTCAAGTCTTTTAAAACCCACCTAACATTGACCCTCACCTTGAACCATTTTACACCCACCAAACCGAAATCATCAACCGTCAAGTACAATTACGAGATAAGCAACGTGGTGGAGTGATTGAAGTTCCAAACTATATATATAATATATAATAGAATATAAAATATATAGTAAGTATAGTCTAAAAACACAATCAATGAAACCGAGGAGTAGTATAGAATATCCCCGGGTCGTTTATCCCCAACGAGGCTGTGTTGGAGAATCGATACAGTCGGAAAATTGGAGTTTGAATGAGATTAATGATTTGAGAGAGTAGAAAGCTAAATTAATCAATAACAAACAAAAACGATTGAGAAAAACCTAAAAATTATGAAATTAAGCTGAAAAACGAGAGCAGGAATCCCGAACAAGGGGTCAAAAACCTAAAATCTTAAAAATTAGCCCTACAAAGAAATTTTTACTTCTAAACTACTCTAGGGGACTAATAATGAAGAATGAAAAAGACTAGACTGAAAACGGAGGTCGTTTGACCCAAAAACGAGTCAAGTCAAGATCCGTACCCGAGACCCGTTCTTTAAAAATCAAAAGTTTGCAAAAATGACCCTACAAAAATTTTTCTATTTTTCCTACGTAAAATATGACCAAAGAAAATTTTCTAAAAAAGAAAAATATTTTTTTTGATAATTTTTGTATTTTTTATGAATTTTTAAAACTTTTAACGAAATTAAATTATAAAAAATACTAAACTATTTTTAAATATCTGAAAAAATTACCTTAATACTAGACACCAAAACGACTATCACTAAGAAAAATAAGAAAACCAAAATTCGGCTTATAAATAAGCCGAAAATAAGCTCAAAAGAGCTTATAGCCAAACGGGCTAGAACACCCTTAAGTACTAAGTGGCCCAAGGAGTCTAACAAAAAAGAAACCCAAGGGCACAGAGCGGGAAGAGGCATGTTTAAAAGGGGTGTGATATCGATGAGGAGACCCGGGTTCGAGTCATGCTCACCCAGGTTTTCCCCGTTATCTCCCCTTTTTTTTTCAAAAAAAAACAATTCAAACAAACTTGTTAAGCACTTGAGGCTTATCACTTTTTATAACTACGACTTTTTGAGAATGCTTATAAATAAGTCTGAAAAAGGGGCTATTTGTTTGGCATTTGCTCAAATTTAGCTAAGACTTAAATGGCTTCTGGCTTTTGACTGTTACACAAATAAGCAAGGAAAGATGAACAAAAAGCAAACTAGGTAACAAACAACACCTAATAAGCAACTAAGGATCAAAGACAGCAATTAAAAAGCACTAAAAAGCCTGAAAAGAAAAGCTTATTTTCCTACACTATGCTAAAAAAATTCAAAAACCTAATTTGAGCTTAAATTTAAGCTACCTAGAGGCCAAACTAAAGTCTACAACTAAAGGGGCTTATAAAGGAGCTTATTGGCTTTTTAGAAAAGCCAAAAGCTTGGGCTGAGGCCCCCTAATAAGCTAGAACAGTGGGCTTGAAGTTAAGCCCCTAGCACCAGGGCAAATAAACTAAAAAAAAGGGCTTAACTTATCAGCTTAAAATAAGCTGTCAAATAAGCTCATATTGAAAAATAAATGGTAAACAGATTAGAAGGGGCTTATGAAGAGCTTATATTCAAAATTTCAATTGCTAAATACAATTTAAACCTGCTGATTTTTTTGTTCTTGAAAAAGAGCTTTTTCTTTTAAAAGAAGACACCAAATTTTTGGCAGTTTTGACTTAGGAAATCAAATGACTCAAAGCACTTTTTAAAAACTTGTTTAGATACTCAAATAAGGATTTAAAACAAAGGTAAAAAGGGACTTTACACAGCTTAATCAAATAAGCTGTGTAAAGTGACTTTTGTCTTTACAATTTTTTAGCTATCTTGAACACAACTTAAAACTTCAC
>BQNB010086301.1:0-28232 GCA_026074375.1 Tanacetum coccineum | reverse complement strand
CCAAACCACCCATACGACGAAAACTTAGAGTTACACGATAGTCAAGGAATATCTAATGAAACCATAATCTAACAGGAAACAATCATAACAACAGTAATTACATAACTAGGCTAACACTTTGAGTGCTTAGCCGCTCATGTTAACAGAAACACAGTAAGAGATAGAAGAAATCATATATTAAAAACTCATATTTCTTACAGTATTCATATTTGAACGATTAAATACAAAAAGTAAGTAAAGTGTGATCTCCCCAGGACTCTAGGTGGAATTCTTTGAAGGTTAGAAGCCTTTGTATCCTCTCTAATTGGTTATGGAGGAAGTGATGTCGGAATAACTTGAATGAGGCCTCTATTTATAGGTATCGAACCTGTTACGGCGCAACCAATAAAGGTGTTACACCGTAACCATCTTACATGGCATTCCATAATTAAGCAGCTATTTCGGCGTAACCAGATATGGTGTTACACTGTAACCTTCAAATAATGTCCATAAGTACGTGATCTTCATTCCATATTTGTAGATTCTCTTGGTTACGGCGTAACTGGATAAGGTGTTACGCCGTAACTATAACTTTGACAAGATTTCCTTCCAAATATATGGTTACGTTGTAACTAGATATGGTGTTACGCCGTAAATTCTTCCTTGATCTTCGTACTTGCTTAATTTATGTTATGGTGTAACCATTTTTGGTGTTACGTCATAACATTCTTCAGAATTTACACTTTAAGTCCTTTTACCTTGTTTCTTGTCACTTTCTAACATTTCACCTGAAAACTATAAAACAATAGAAAATATCTCGTTTTCAAGTGTTAGTGAAACATTTGCAAGTAATGTAGGGGGTATTTTGCCACCAAAAAGTATTAAATATTTGATGTTATCAATATTCAAGGGCGAGTTAAGATCTATGTAGGCTTTCTCAATATGCATATGTCCAATGTTGCATGGTATTTTAAGGTTTGACGAACATCCTTCTATGATGATGAGGTTTCTCAGAAATATTGAAGGGGTTGGACCATACATTAGATACTTATGATATGCAAGCTCACTCCTAGTCGGGAATACGTCAAAATACTCCACTTCTAATTCTCCTACTCCTGTGTTTTCACCCACTTCAGGTTCCTCCTTGTGGGAATCATCATTCTTCTTAATAATCATAATAAACATCATGTCACCGTCATCCCCTTTCGTGCAAACAAATTCTGTGTCTGATGACTGGGGGACCAAGCTGAGCGATTCGAAGGGTTGGTATTGATGTTTTCCGGGTTTTCCTTCTCATCTTAAAACTGATGGATGAAACTGATGGATGAAACTTGGTCATCCCCTTTCCGGGTTTTCCGTCATCCCCTTTCGTGCAAACTTTTTTGGGGATGAATGAAACTGATGGATCAGGTGGTGAGGAAGGGTTGGTATTGATGTTTTCTGGGTTTTCCTTCTCGTCTTGCTCTTCTTTTTCTGGCAGTCCTGTTTAAGATTTGCTTGGCCGTTTGGGACATATCGTGATAGTGTTAATTAGACTGTGGATTTAGGTTGAGCATTGGGGATCATCTATTGGGTAAGAATGAACAGACAAAACTAAAGAGGTAGATTTAACATTCAGTTTTAGGTTTTTAAACGTGTCACTAGGAAGTGCTCCCATTATTCGATCGGTGATGGCCTTCAATACAGTGTCGATTTTTTTGGTCATCTCGCTTTGTTGTTGTTGTTTGAAATTGGCTTCAAACTTGGACAATCTAGCGTCTTGAGATGCCATGAGTTGGACACCAATCCTTCGAGATTTGATTGATTGTTAAAACTTTGAGGATTGTTTTGAAGGAGCGGCTCGGGAATGAACCGTTTGGCTAAAACCGGTTAGGTGGGTTTGAAAAATTATTTTAAGAATTTTGGGGTTGTCTCCACCTAAGGTTGGGTGACTTTTCCATGACGGATTATAGGTGTCACCAAGATTGTTTTGCTCAAGCTTGAAAGTATACTACTTACCTCTCGCTTCGTTGGTACGCGAGGACGCATAATCAACAAAAGCTTGCTCGGGATTTTCCATGCAGTACTGAGTATCATGGGGACTACTGCAGATCTCAGATGAAGAAGTGATTTTGTTTACATAAACAGGTTGCTTAGGAGCAAGATGAGCTTCCATCAAGCGTTGGACTTGATTTTCGAGCTCGATGAAATGACAGTCGGATGTACTCGAGACATCTCGAGGCAGAGAGATTGCCTTGACTGGCTTAGCGAAATCCCTTGGGCCATTCCAACTTTCTTTATCATAGAGGGGGAGGTCCTCTAATAATGCTCATGATTCTTCGATGTTTCTGTCACGAAGCTTACTACTAGTCGATTGGTTAATGGTTCATCTTGTGGCGGGATTTACATGGTCATAAAAGATTTGGACTTGGAGCCAAAGGTCGATGCCATGATGAGGGACTTTTTAGAGTAAGTCCTTAAATCGAGTCTATGCTTCAGAAAGAGACTCTCCTTGATGTTGTTAGAACATCAGGATGTCATTACGAAGTTTTGCAGTCCTTCTCGGTGGAAAGAATTGAGCAAGGAAACGAGTAGTCAGATCCTCCCATGTGGAGATGGATCCTGCTGGAAGACGTTCAAGCCAATTGCTAGCTTGATCGCGAAGGGAAAATTGAAATAAACACAGGCGCGTTCTTTCCCTATTTGCAACATCAAGGTCAAGTGAGTCCACAAGTTTTAAGAAATCCTTGAGATGTTGGTTTGGATCCTCGGACCGAAGTCCGTGGAATGAGCATCCGTTTTGCACCAACCGGATGGTGTCGGATCGAAGAGGTACCACATTGTTCCCTTCGAGGAGCTCAATGGTGTTCCTATAGCCCTCGTGGCTAGGTCTGGAGTAATCTCCAAGAGTACGGATAGGATTTTCGTCTCCCATGAAGGTCAACAAAAATGATTTACGAAACAAATAACACAAAGAAAAGATAGACTACAAGAAAGCTAATATAACAAAAATAAAAATCTCACTTGAAAGGATTCAAGCGAGTAGACCTAAGCTAAACAATGGTCAAAACCTAACTATTCCTTACACAGCGGCGCTAAAAACTTGATGTGGGGTTGTCGTTAGACTTCAACAAGAAATTTTACAACTCCCTAGGCAGTGCACCTAATCATTGTAGTGTAGTATAGGCAAGAATCGGGGGGTTGTTATCGTTCTCTAGGGGAATAGGTTGAAAGGCTCGATTAAGATCTAACAGAGGTCTACGGGATTAAGAGAAGATTCTTTTTGTATTTTTATTTTATATAAAGCAGGTAAAATCATGGTTTTGAGAGGTTAGTTTGTTTAACTAAATTAAGCTAAATATAACCTAATCTACTAGTGATAACTTTATGATAAAAAGATGTATTTACTTAATCATGTACCACTCCTTAGATTGCTTCTCCTAATCCTGTTGCTTTGTCACCCTTGTGATAATCTGTGTAAGTATTTCCTAAGTCATGAACGAATTACACGAACGCCGTAACTTAAGTAATCCATTAAGGAACGCACTAGTAGGTTGTTTGAAATCGATTTTCAAGGCCTCCAATAGTATATTAATGCATTTGAAATATATTAAATTGGATCAAACCATTATAAGGGGCAAGGTAGTATGATAGATGTTACCCCCCTCCACCCCCCATGAATGGATCCTTTCTACACACAATCATGTTTCCTTGACATAATCAACTGCGTCATGACAATAGCTGGTTTTCTAATGCCTAACATGCATATTCATCACAAGTATGCTAACACCACTAAGATCTATATTCTAGGTTTCATACAATCATAAATGAACACAATAGGGAGTTTAGCCAAGCATGTTAAAGATAAAGCAAGAACAATAAATAATCAAACAACAAGACATATTGAATGATTAAGATAATCTTACTTGATTAAAACATGAATTGAAGGAGTTATAATAGGGTTTTGAAGCCCTAAAATTGTCCTAATAAGCTGTCAAACGAACTAAGGTTTGTCTCCCTTTTTTATTCTAAAGTTACACACTTAAAACCCTAATTTTAGGTTTATATATATATAAAAATCGCTACGAGGGCGTCGCGTTTTAATCCTGACATCGTCGTGAAGTAGAATATTCTAGATATTGGGCTGGGTTGTGTGAGCTGACGCCATCATGAATTCTTGTGACACCGTTATGGGATGAGTTGTGACGGCGTCACGTGTATCTTGTGACGCCGTCTCTAGCCGCTGAGAACATAATCTTGAGAGATGTTGGTGTAGGTCCGCAGTCTTGTCTGTTTCTTCTCCAAATGAGCCCAAGTCACGTGTATTTCCTTGAAATATCTTCCAAATGCTAAATACCTGAAAAGGAACGATTAAGTACCTACTTTGGGTATAAATGCACGATTTAGGGGGTTAAATGACCCCGAAAAAGTGTATAAAATGACACCTCATCAATTAACAAAGTTCGTATTGCAAATTTAAGCGTCTGTAACTTGGCTTGGTAAACTATAACGTTTGTAGCCATAGCAGAAATTTGTTTTTTTTACAGAAACTTAAACTCTAATATGTAGAATATTAGATTATCTAACCTCACAATCAAAGAAATGAAGAACTAGAGAGAGAAAGAAGGGAGGGATGAACACTTCTAGAGAGAGAAAGGAAAAAGGAAAATATTAGATTAGTGAAATTGAGAAGTGAACAACCAACCATCTCCAAGGCATGAAGAGGGTTATTTATATCTTAGAGTGGCCAGCCATATGGGGCTCTTGTGGGCTTACCATGGGCCTTGGGCCTTACTAGACTATTTAGTTTCCAAATATTGCTATACGAGCTATCTAATGATATAATGGAAGTGACCGACACTTTTTATGTTCCTAACAATCTCCCCCTAAGGGAGGTTACTCCATTTTACAAAAACTTAAACCTAGCATACTATGCTTTGTCTTTAGTCTTGTGCTCGCAGACTTGTTTTCTTTACTTCATCTTGTGAACATGATGTAGTGATCATTGACTTTAGGTTTGAGCTTGTTCCATATAGCTTGACTTAAATGTGAACTTAAACTTCTTTGAGATCATCAACCCAACATAATCTCTTATCATCATCTTGTGATCTTTTGCCTTCTTGTGATCTTGTGACTTCTGGACCGACATGCTCATACTGTTCTTGATGTTGAAAACGTGTGTAACCATCTTTCTTGATATTCTTTAACTTTAACACTTCATCACTTTATGGAGGACGTACGGTATCAACTTAATACTTCGTTGTTTCAAGAAAGACGTACGGTATCAGAGTAGCGGAAGTCTTGAAACATGTACTTGAGCTTTCATGATGTCTTTATATATGCCGGTCAAGTATGAGCATGTGGTATTGGCTTTGACTTGTCATCGGGAAACTGCTACCACCGTTAGAAAACCTGCATGAATGGTTTAGTGATAAACAACATATATAGACGAAAGTGGCTTTGTCACTTCGTTGAATACATTTGTAACAACCACGGTTCCCCGTTACTCAGTATAAATACTGACTGTGATCAGGTAGAATTCCAAAGAATCTTTTTGACAGGGTTTCGCAACTGCACTAGCCGTTCTCATTACCGGAGCGTCTCAAAGCAGACAACACGATAAGAGTAAACCAGTAAGTTACTATCTTCCCGATTAAGCCGTCAATTCGTGTTCAGCTTTCCTATGTCCAGATACCCTTGTGAGGCTTCCCATGGACATAAGATTGAAAATTAATTTAGAAAATCAGTTGGTGTGTCAAGAAGCAAACGGTTTTTATGACACACCAACAGTTTTATCTTTTTCAAAATTCATTCGTCAATTCATAAAAAAGAGGGGGTTATGGGGGGGGAGTGTAGGATTAGCGCTGGACCGATCGATATCCCGCATTACAAGTTCGATCCTTAGGATCTTCCACCAAGTCACCTACAAAGACTTGTTTGATGGTGTGGGCTGTCGTCATGCAAGAAGGGGGGGGATCTCCATCTTAATTTGTGAATACTTAAGAATCACTCATATTGTTCTTGCAAAAATCACAAGTATAATGCGTAGACTCTTTCTACAGATTATCTTGATTTTCACATTGTGTGAATAGCAATCATAAGTTTTGACAAGTGTCCAGTAGAATTCTATGGATAATCTATTTTAGCTCTAGACTCAATAGTGCACATTTGATTTTAATAATCGGAGGCTGGAGCAGACTGTCACCTTTTCAATACCAACTAACTCGGAGTGAGAAAGTCAATAGAAATGTGTTTAATCTCCGTGAGAAATGAAACAGAAATCTTTGAGAGAATCGAGTTGCTAGGGAAGGTTTGTGCATTGCTTCACGTTCCCCATGATGTCAGTCATTCATGTCAAGCAATCATCTTGTGATTTGACAGCGGATGTAATGACCCCGGTTTTTCAGCCTTAGTATAAAGGAGGCTTCTTTCTTTTACCCCTTTATCTTAAACTTTCTTTTTAATTCTTCAAATCTTCAAGAATGGTGTTAAAAAAAAAAGAAAAAAACACAAAGGACCACTTCACGCTTACCGAACTTCATACAACTAGTACCTATGTTTGGTTTGTTCCATAACTACTCCATCCCAGTCGACACTTTTTCCCCAAACTCACATTACTCCTTTTTTTTCTTATCCTAAGACTTCTACCTATCTAGTGGAATAACCCTGGATAGATCCCTCTATTTTCGGCTGTAGTCATGATAATGGATACTGATGAATATAGTCAAAACATCGGGTCAGATCCCGAACCACGAATACATTTATACCTGGACCCCATGACGAAAGGGCCATAGCGACACAATAACAGACTTTAACCAAGCCCAAAAGATACTGCCTACGGTGAAGCACCATAACATGTGGGACTATCACGACAAGGAATATAGGCCCATTAGGTCCAACTGTCGCACACGCGCGCAGGAATTATAAACATCCCGGTCTTACGACGAGTTAATATTAGGAGAGGGCCCACTAGTTATTAAAAAAAAAAGGTGGGGCCTCTTGGTTAATCACCTAAATAATGGGAACGAAGCCCCCCCTCAATTAAAAAAGGGTTTGGCTAGAATATAAGTGGGCACCTAGGCTCTCATCGAAAGTAATGCTCTCACAGCCCATAACTTCTACTAAAACCTAAAACCGTTACTTACTCCACGCCGGAGGATTAATCCGTGGGAGACCAATCCCACGGTCACTAACGGTGCTTCTTGTTCTCCGTAGTGCGCAAGTCACAATACATCAAATGACTCAATTGGTACCCTAGGAACTGGAGCTAATAGATCGTATTACCCTTTAATCCGATCAAAATCAAGGATCGCACCAACTTGTTTGTCTCAAACACGATTGGCGCATCCGTGGTACCGAATACACTAAGAACACATGCCAAAATCCTAGAATACAAAGCAAGGAAACTTTACCCAGCGGACTCCTCAGGCAAAGAAGCAGAGCGACCAAGCCTCTAGGCAAGTCCTCAAAGCAGCCTCTGGAACACCAATGCGCCCGCATGATCATGTCTTCCCCTGCGACGGGTGTGAGACCATCCCCTGGGGACAGACACCCAGCCCAACCTCCACCATTTACACAAGCACGAAGATCTACGGCGTGTTGGGTGGGGGGAACAGGGGGGTGGTGGGTGGGGAGGGTATGGGGGTTTTGGCTTTCATACACCACCCTCCTCAAACGGCGCTAAAAAGGAGTGGAAAGAAATAGCGACCGAGCCCCTCACCCCCACCCATCGAACAAGGGCCCCGAGATTAGGGGCTGACGAACCGCACACTGGAAAGGGGAGTCGCGACTGAGACTGGCGCCGAGAGAATCGTATCTCCAAAACTAACGAGACTCTGGTCGCCCTCATGCAAGATGGAAACAAAAAAAGAGATCAAGCAGAACCTACAGGCCCGACTTAACTTTGGCTCCAGGAGGACGAAGTATCACCACCTGCAGCCACCGAAAAGGAAAGGCGCAGAGAGGATACACCGTCGACCTCCAGTATTTGGTAGAATCGGAAACACGTTTCCGGCACTCCAAACAGCTAACACAGCAGAATTAACGATCATGAAAACAATGACTTGACGCGTACATCGTTCACGATAGGCTGGGCAATCGCGATGTTCACACATCAGCTTGGACTAAGGCGCTCCTCTTAAGTGAAAGTCCTCCAAGTTCGGAACTCCGAGGATAGTCGGCGCAAGCGCCACAGACGAGTAAGCGTGTCCTCCAGACGACACCCTCGGACACCTGAGTGACGCAGCAAAGGACTACACAGTAAATCCAAAAACAATACCGTTGAAGACGAAGGACATGTCTCTTCCAATGGCGTCGCCAAAAGGTCGACGCCTTTGCGCGGCGCTATTAGTGATTTCCTCGGATGATAAGAGAAGGCGCAAAGCCCCGCTAATGAGAAAACTTATGATGGGACACACATGTGATCCTAGAAGACCATCCTAAGAAATTCTACGAATCGGGCGGTCCCACCATTGAAAACTGGCCACAACCCCGTGTGGTGCCATAATGGTTCAATTTCCACATTTAGTAGTAAACAGCGCGGAGTGTTCAGCAAACTACCACGCAGAAAGCATTGATGGATTAAGAATGAGTAGCGTATGCCAAACGCTAAAATTATAACTCAAAATGTGTCCCGTAAAGGAATGCCACGTACATATACCAATCCCGCGCCAACCACAACAGGAGCTACACCTATCACCCACCATGGCCATTCCACAATGTGGGTATCGACAATCGGCTGGCCCCTTCCCCGCTGTCCGCGGGATGATTGAAATTCCTTATCGTAGGCCATAGACTACTTCACCAAAATTGGACTGATGCGAAAGCGACCTCCACAAACACAGGTAAACAGGTAAAACGATTTGTACTGGGATAACATTTTGTGCCGTTTTGGATTACCTGGCGAAATAGTGTCGGACACCGAAACAATACTGAGATAACCCTTTCAAAGAACGGTGCTCGAGATTAAGCATTACACAGCTTTTTGTGCTTCGGTTAAACATCCACAGACCAACGGTTTTGTTGAGCGAAGCAAATCGAAGTCTCGGAGAAGAATCAATATCGCGCCATGATAGACACAAAGGCAGAGTGGGTGAGGAGTTATCACAATGTCTTGTGGGCACAATCGACAAGCAATAAAAGTAGCACAGGGGACACCGCCCTTCTCGTCATTGTCCTATGGGACGGAAGCCGTTATACCAGCCGAAATTGGAATGCCAACTATTCGTACCGCGGAGGTCAATATCACAACCAATGACGACGAGCGACGTATAGATTTAGACATATTGGAGGAAAGGCGCGAACAAGCAGCCATACGTGAGGAGAAAGCGAAGTTAAAAATGAAGGGATACTACGACGCTAAAGTTCGAGGAGTCTCATTTAGACCAGGGACTTCGTGATCGTGCTAATGTACCGATTGGAGTCACGCGGAAGACACAGGAAAGCTGGGACCAAAGTGGGAAGGACCCTACGAGGTTACGGAAGCACTTGGAAAAGGAGCATACAAGCTGCGCGACATGGATGGGCGTGAGTTGCCCCGCACGTGGAATATCTGCAACCTCAAGAAATGCTATCTTTAGTGAAGTGCTTACTGGGTATATGCGTACTTTTTTTTTAGACACATGCAAAGAGAAAAATGTTTTTTGTTTTTTCTTTATTTCTGCACTTATGAATTACAACGTCGCGGTTTTCTAGCTAACTCCGCGGCGCACATCACTTTACACGCTTATTGTGAGTCTCTATTCATGACCCTCAATAACTGTTGTTTAACATTGTTCGTGCTACGCGCGTGCATATCACCTAATAACCCCACGATGGGAAAAGGATGAGTAAACCTACTAAATGACTCGTTGAGTAAGAGGGTTGCAAACCCATCAACAAGGGATCATGAGTCCTTGTTAAACACCTTTCTCTCAAGACGTTGGAGTCAGTTTATGCGCGCATTCCACGATGGATGCGTAGCAGCGCACACAGGTCACGTTTAACAAATTAGGAGGTCAAAACTTTTGACTTCTTGATATGGTATAAGTCGGTACGCCGCATGTAATGTAATGTCAACCCATACATAAACACCTAGCAAAATTTCAGTGCATGAACTATTGTGAAAACAAAGTTCACAACAATTTGTAAAAATGCACATCATAAACAAAGCCTTTCACAGCAAAGGCCACCAATTAAGCACAAACTCTGATTTTGACAACTTTTTATAAACAAATATTGTGGCGCGAAACAATCGCAATAAGCCCAAAATAACATACGACCGTATACTATGGCCAAAAGGATAGCTTTTAACACAAGAACCACGAGTTCACTACTCAACTCTACTAATAAAACATAAAGGGAGGAACACCACAAAAACACCACAAACAACTGCAAAAAACGACAAGTTAACCACAAGAAAAAACCTAGATCTGTGACAACGACTTTGCCGGGCCTACCAACTTGGTAAGTCCGCATCCGCCCAGCCCCTCAAGCTTCCCCAGGAGCTTCACATCCTATAGGTGACACAGTCGCCCACCTAACAGGTACTCTCCGTCCGACGTGGGAGGTGCCAGCACCAACAACCACATCATAAGATAGCCTTTACCCTTCACGCCCTATCCCTCTCCCGCCAGCCTTATGGCGATGGGCTTCCCAAATACTTCCTTCAACAACGGGACTTCCTTTTCAAGTGCGTAATGGAATCTAGGATGTCACGAGGACTAGGCAAAGATAGGTACCTGTAGTTGCGACACGTCCTGGCTTTATAAAGTAATCAGCTGGGCCTCAGCGCCCCCTCCGGTGGCATGCCTAGCTAAGGTTATCCCTGTCATAATCACACCAATGGGGTAATCCTGGTCACAGGCTCCCAGCTGTGCGATCAGAGGAAGCTCTAACATTCATCCAACGTCCTCCATAGCAGCAACAAGCTCCTCAAATTCTTTTGGATTAAACCAGAACTGAGCTGCAGGCACTGTCAGCAAGCCTTCTTTCATGCAGTTCCTCCAACAACTCCTCCACGTTCCTCCACACAATTTACTCTCCACCCAAACCACATCTCCATGGTGGTGCCAGGCGTGTTGGCCAAGACCTCCAGCCAAACACCCCATACCAGATCCAACCAGGGTGGTTAGGTTTGACACACAAGCCCAGCCATCCTCACATTGTTTCCATCCAAACCCAATCCAAACATGTTCCCTCCATCCAGCCAATTTGGTGTTCATGGGTGCTCCACAGCTCAACCAATAAGTAGTTGAGGCCGCATTCTGCCATTTACCACTAGCCAAGGCACACTTCACAACATCCCCAAAATTACTGCCATCGACCTCCTTCGATTCCAAGGTGCACATGGCAGCGAGGCGCAAACCATGCTAATGAGCCACCAGCGCTCATCAATCGTTTACAACGATGTGGGGTACAGCTCCTCGTCTGTACTCGATACTGCGCTTGCTTAACTTATCCTCCTGCATCTCCACAGACCCTCCACTTTTGTTGCGAAAATCGTCCAATCCCTAGCAAAGTTATTGTTTCTTAACCCCCCCTCCAAATACTTCACAGCCCATTGACACTCGCCTTGTATCCGCAGCAAATGCACCTCGCGCATCTTGCACCACCTTGACAAGCCGTGCCAATTTTCCCCCTCCTCGCAATGTGCTGTTGCATAAAGACCTACGAAGACTCTGCTCGGCCTGCGCATACTACAACTGTGCCTTTAGCACAGGATCTCCTCATCTTTCTTATAACTCTGGCTGCGTTTCAATTTGCAAACCTCGCTCACAGCCTGCCGCCACGAGCGCGGCTTGCTGCGCAGGTAACCTTAACAAACTCTCTACAAGCAGATGATGTGATTGATACAGTATTTTGTGGATTGGAAATGGATTTGTGAGACCAATACCAACGATGCCACCAATCCAGTGTTTCATGGCATACCATCGAAGCCTTGGGACAGTCTGGGTGGGGACTTGCAGCATGTGTCCTACCGGCGCAGAGAATCACCAAATACCACGACAATGCAAACAATCAATCGATAACGAGATTACACATTTAGCGATATAGTGATTAACGTATCAATCCATACTAATACAACTGGTACGGAAATGGAAAATCCAAAATTACTTACATTGATGTGAAGGGGTCTCCGGTCTCTCTCATTGGCAGCAAAGCGTGGGGACGCCCAAAGGAAGGACCCGAGATTCCTCCTCAGTCGATTTTACTCAAACCTAGACTGATATGCACATCCAACCTACTTTGACCGGGGCCCGCGCATACAACACCCGGTAGCCCTCTTACGATTCAACTCCAGAATCCACTTCTGCGACATCAGCCATCTTTGAAGACCAATGCTTGTTGCGTCTGGCATGGGGGGGCCTCCACAGTTACACTTGGCACACTGAGCATGAAGTGGTGGTGCTAACACATCATTACTCTCAATTTCCCCGTTGCTCCAAGCTCGAGTTTCCCATTGTCGTCCGGCTGTCCTTATCCCAACAACGGCTCTCACCATCTTCTTAAAGGGCGCACCCCCCCTCAGTCACCTGCTTGGTGCTTACTCAATGGTACAACGCTGAACAAATCCATTCTGCGCACACCAATAGAAACACGAAACTAAGGGTTTACATAAGCCATATACTGAGAAGAGTGCATACACAACTAAATGAGTGTAGAAGAAAGAAAAAAAAAGGGACAAGCACCACACCCCGACCTCTTCCGTCGTGTCTTCCGTGCGCCGCGGGGCTCGCCGACGGAAAACAACGGAGCGATAACTATAAACGTTGTCAACTAACCTCGGCCCTTTGGCAACATAAATTACGGCTAATGCCCCATGTGTGCCATAGAAAGGCCTCGAGTATCGTTGAAGGGAAACGGTTTCTCATTTAAAAGTTCCGCATCCTCAATACTATACACCCGGGGTTGTACGCCTCATCCCTCGGCAATAACGCCCTGCGTAAATAAAGGCGCAGTCCCAAGGAGGGGGGTGGTGTTGAGGTAGGGTGGGAGTGGGGGTGGTGCCAACATATCATCTAAGGGCCCAGAAGAACTCTCCCATCCAACGCCCAGCGCACCAATTAATCCGGTGTAGCACTGCAAAACGCCGGCGCGCTTGGATAATGATACCCACTCTTGGTCTTGAAAGCTTGAATAAGACATCTTTCTTGAAAATCTTTAACTATAACACTTCGTCACTTCGAGAAAGACGTTCGGTATCAGAGTGACGGAAACTTCTTTGAAATTCTTTGACTTTAACACTTCGTCACTTCAAGAAAGACGTACGGTATCAGAGTAGCGGAAGTCTTGAAACATGTACTTGAGCTTTCATGATGTCTTTATATATGTCGGTCGAGTATGAGCATGTGGTATTGGCTTCGACTCGTCATCGGGAAACTGCTACCACCGTCAGGAAATCTGCATAAATGGGTTAGTGATAAACAACATATATGGACGAAAGTGGCTTTGTCACTTCGTCGAATACGGTTGTAACAACCACGGTTCCCCGTTATTCAGTATAAATACTGCCTGTGATTAGGTAGAATTCCTAAGAATCTCCTTGATAGGGTTTCACAGCTGCACTAGCCGTTCTCATTACTAGAGCGTCTCAAAGCAGACAACACGATAAGAGTGGACCGGTAAGTTACTATCTTTCCGATTAAGCCGTCAATTCGTGTTGAGCTTTCCTATTCTCAGATACCCTTGTGAGGCTTCCCATGGATATAAGATTGAAAATTGATTTAGAAAATCAGCCGGTGTGTCAAGATGCAAACGGTTTTTATGACACACCAACAGTTTTATCTTTTTCAAAATTCATTCGTCAATTCACAAGCTGGACCGAATCGATATCCAGTATCACAAGTTTGATCCGTGTAGGATCTCAAAAGTCACCTACCAAGAGCTTGTTTGATGTTGGCTCAAGCAAGATTTCCATTTTCACTGTGAATACTTAAGTATCACTCGGATGTTATGGCAAAATCACAAGGATAATGCGTAGGACTCTTTATACATTTCTTGTTTTTTTTCACATTGTGTGAATTAGCAAGCATATTTTGGATAAGTGTCCTAATGAGATTAATGGATGATCTCTTTTGGCTCTAGACTCAATAGTGCACTTTGGTTTTAGTGATCGAAGGCTGGAGCATACTGCCACCTTTTCAATACCAACTAACTCGGAGTGAGAAAGTTGATAGAAATGCGTGTAATCTCCATGAGAAATGAAAAAGAAATCTTTTGAGAGATTCTGAGTGGCTAGGGAGGGTTGTGCATTGCATCACTGGGTCCATGATGTCAGTCTTTAATGTCAACAACCATCTTTGTGATTCTTGACAGCAGATGTATTGACCCGGTTTCTGCCTAAGTGTAAGAAGGGCTTCTTTATTTTCACCCTTTATCTTAACTTTTCTTTTTAATTCTTCAACCCCTTCAGCGCTTACCGAGACTTCATAACTAGTACCTTGTTGGGTTTGTTCCAGTACTAGCTCCATCTCAGTCGACACTTTTTTCCTTATTCTCACTTTTTCTCCTTTTTTCATACCTAAGGACTTCTACAATATCTAGTGGAATATCCCTGAGTAGATCCCTCTGGTTCTGGCTGGATCATGGGAATGGATACCTAAACTTAACCACCTTATAACTCTAATGCAGTAATTTAAATGGTCGGTCTTTGGTACTTCCACATTTCAGCCAACACATAACCATTTGCTCCCCCTTCATATGTGCATCGATTAATCAAAAGAGTTTAGCACATATATGGGATAGCGTACACTTAGAGATCTTAAAATTCACATCGTTAGCCATATATTTTAATCATATTTTCTCCCCTTATCAAAAATGTCAAACCTCTTGATATTTTGGATATCAATTGATTCAAATATTAATGTTTTCGGGGAAAAAATGTCCAATTATTAACAAGCTTATTATTGAAACATGTTAATGCTCCCCCTCAAATTTTGAGGGTATTATACGGTGTTTGAGTACGTTAATTTGAAATTTTTTGAATTTACTAAGAAATTCTTGAAAATTCGTACTCAAACACTATATATGCCTAATAATAGTCTACACTACGTATTTACATATTCACAAAATATATTATATACGATAAAGTGACTTGATATGGATAGGGACACAATATGACAAAGTCATATCGTCCGTTCAAGCAGCCTGAAGTCATTTTCGTATTCTCTGCCATCAACGAACTTCTCTAAATTCCTCATCAATCTCCTCTTAAACAGCTGCTGATCGATCGCCTTGATCATGATGTGGGACCTTTTTCTGTCCAAGTTACTCCATCTTGTCTTTGGCAAGTAATCCATCCTCAGGTTGTTAGCAATATCATGAAGTGCCCGTCGAACAAATGTGAATGTGCCGTCACAGAACTTGTAAAGTTTAGCGGAGCGTATCAACCTGTTTCTCTTTAACTTTTCTTGATAGATGATACCTTGAGGGTCTTTGTATGGAGTGTATGGTGTCAGTTTGGAGATGCCAGATCTGAAAGTCTCAGGCTTGGTGATGTTAATGTGGAAACTAGAAGGGGGGGGGGGAGGGGTTGTGTTTTTGATCTGAGAAGTAACACGCCCCGAACCCTTATTCCGCTGTGACCCAATTTGGGGGTGTTTTACAGATTGGTATCAAGAGCTAAGTTATAGAGATCCAGTCAAATGATTTTGCTGGACTATAAACCGTTTTCAAACAATGAAATCAAACAATGGGTTTTGTGACGACGGGACATACATATGTGCAACAATAATGCATACACTGCTTGTTGCATTAGTTAGTTGGACTAGATGCATTCGTAATTGATATACATGTTATGATTATAATGTAATTAATAAGAGTCTTATATAATATACTCATATAAGCCATTTCTGCTGGTCACAGTAGTCATGTCAGCTGATTATGCCGTTACCTAATACTTCGTTCACTCAAGGCACGATCTTGGAGTAATCCATTTGATGATCCTTTAACGAGGAGGCTGCCCGACAGTTGTATGGAGACATCAACCACGTTCTCCAGAGTAAATACTGATCCCATGGTAGCTTGAGGATCATGTACCAATATACGTTCTGGGAGCCTGAGCATCCTTAGGAACTTAGTGCCAGCTGAGTATAGAGCACCTACACCTCTATCCTACCAACCATCCATTTGTAACTCCCACGTAGTCGACCCTTAGTCCCCAGGTCAGCTCGAGGTTGAGATGAGAGAATAGCACATGCCTTCTATCATTTCACTACACCCATCATAAGACCCTACCATTGTTACCCATACCTCACCATCTCAACTAGCCACAGAGCTGATATACTCGAGGCCTACACACCGCCTCGAAGAGAACTACTACTCACAACTCCAGACCTGGGTGTGAGTTGGAGAGAGTTCTGTGCTGCTGCTTGCGAGGACAGCCAGGACCCCCAATTGCCCAATATCATATCAAGCATGTAGACACTATGAGACCAGGTTTCGAGAAAGTGAGAGGAGGTATGATGATCCAGCTTTAAGATGGTTCAACATGAGGTCCAGTTACCTGTAGATTGTTCAAAGGGGGGGGGGGGGGGGGGGGGGGGAGCAGTAGAGAGAGTTCTGAGTTATTTACATAACACGACATCAACGATGCATAGAAAAGGATCGTGCAGCCGTGGAAGAGGCTTAGATTGAGGTATTGAGGAGAGAGAGACTTGCTTACGAGCAAGAGAGTATTCAGACCCGTCAGGACTTGGCTAGGTCTGAAGCTCACTACAGGGCATTAGAGGCACGAGTTATAGTATTAGAGACTGATGTGCGTCGCCACGAGTGGCAGCGTCAGGCTGCAAATGATCTTGCTGTTCAGTATATCATGCGTACCCAGGCCCTGGAGGCTGGAGCGCGCGTTGACACATTGGAGGACACTGGTAGGCAGTTCCTAAACTTTGGTTATGAATTAGTATCTACTTATGCATCTGTTAAGTTTTATGGTTACTCCCAGCATCATGCGGTATAGATCTTTTATTTGATTAGCTATCCTTATAGCCTACAAAGTATTACAGGTAAACTCCCGGCTATAGGGCTCTATGTTGATATTCATTTTGTAACCACGATAGGGAATCATTTTGTACCAAACAAAACAGTATAGTCCCGAGTTATATAATGAATGGATGTATTATGTTATGTCGATCTTGTGTTGGTATATGTTCACTGTGATGTGATTCTCACTTATTTTATCAAGATAATTTATGTTACGTTATGATTGTATTGAAATCTACGGGTATTGTATTTCTTGTGATTGAAGAAATGGCACCAAAAAGAGCCAACAAGGTCAACACGGCCACAACGAACAACACCAGCCCCCAACATCAACCAACAACCACTACGGTCACAATTCCCAAACTCCAAGCTATTGATTAATCAAGGATACAGTGCCAGCTCTGGCGCACGTGACGGCAACTAGGAATATACTATAGTCATTCTTCAGGAAGGGTGTCAGAGGATCTGAACGCGTTGCTCGAGAGTGCACTTACCAGGATTTCATGAAGTGCAAACCTCTGTATTTCAAGGGCACCGAAGGAGTGGTTGAGTTAACCCAATGGTTTGAAAGAATGGAGACTGTCTTCAGAATAAGCAACTGCTCGATGGAGAACCAGGGTCCAAGTTCTCTACTGTGTACACTTTTAGCAAGTGCTCTAACCATGGTGGAATCACCATGTTATGACGTTTACTTACACATGATGTTGCCTATTCAATGACTTGGGTCGATCTAAGGAAGAAGATGACCGACAAATATTGTCCACGAAATGAAATGAAGAAGCTTGAGGCTGAATTATGGAACTTGAAAGTGATAGGTACGGATGTGGTCAAGTACAACCAACGCTTTCAAGAACTAGCACTTCTCTGTGTAAGGATGTTCCCAGAGGAGTCAGACAAAATGAAGAGGTCTGTCGGAGGATTACCGACATGAATCCAATGGAAACATCGTAGCTTCAAAGCCAAAGACCATGCAAGAGGCTATCGAGATGGCCACTGAACTGATGGACAAGAGAGTCAGTACCATGGCAGAAAGACAAATGAAAACAAGGAGGAAGTTTGAAACCCCCCCCCACACCCCCCCCCAACACTTCTCGAACAAACAGGATCAACACCAACACAAACTATAGGCTAAAAACACCGGCCAAGGCATACACTGCTGGATCGGGTGATAAGAAACCATATGGGGGATCTAGACCCCTATGCTCAAAGTGCAATTACCACCATGACGGTCCGTGTGCTCCAAAGTGCTATAAATGCAACAAATATGGTCACATCGCCCGTGACTGTACGAGTGCAGGAAATGCCAACAACACTAACAACCAGAAGGGCACCGGATCGGGTCAGAAACCTACTTGTTTTGAATGCGGAGCTCAGGGACACTACAAGAAGGAGTGTCCAAGGCTGAAGAATAACAAAGGCAACCGTGGTAATCAAGCTGGGAATGACAGAGCTCCAGTGAAGGTATACGTGGTAGGAAATGCGGGGGCAAATCCAGACAACGTTGTTGCGGGTACGTTTCTTCTAAACAACCGCTATGCTTATATCTTGTTTGATACGGGTGCCGATCGAAGTTTTGTGTCCACAACATTTAGCTCCCAAATTGACATCACACCATCCACCCTAGACCACTATTATGATGTCGAACTAGCCGACGGGAGGATAATCGGGCTAAACACTATACTTAAGGGTTGCACATTAAACTTCCTAAACCACCAATTCAACATAAACTTAATGCCGGTAGAACTTGGTAGTTTTGATGCTATAATCGGTATGGATTGGTTGGCGAAGCACCAAGCGGTCATTGCGTGTGCCGAGAAGATTGTTCGCATCCCCTGGAAAAATAAAACCTTGATCATACATGGTGATGGAAGTACCCAGGGAAATGTGACACGATTAAACATCATTTCTTGCACTAAAACGCTGAAGTACATAGAAAAAGGGTTTCCTATCTTTCTGGCACATGTCACTACAAAAGAGATTGAAGACAAGTCGGAGAAGAAGCGACTTGAGGACGTACCCATAGTTCAAGACTTTCCTGAAGTATTTCCTGAAGACTTGCCGGGTCTTCCTCCGACTCGACAAGTGGAGTTTGCATGAATTGATTTGGTACCTGGTGCCGCACCTGTAGCACGGGCACCTTATCGATTGGCGCCTTCCGAAATGAAGGAGTTATCTGAGCAACTGAAGGAGCTATCCGACAAAGGCTTTATAAGACCCAGTTCCTCGCCCTGGGGAGCTCCGGTCTTGTTTGTCAAGAAGAAAGACGGATCATTCCGGATGTGCATTGATTACCGGGAATTGAATAAACTAACGGTGAAGAACCGTTATCCGCTCCCAAGAATTGTTGATCTATATGATCAGTTTCCAAGGGTCGAGTGTTTACTCGAAAATCGACCTAAGGTCAGGTTATCACCAATTGAGAGTTCGAGAAGAAGACATTCCGAAGACTGCCTTCAGAACTCGTTATGGTCATTACGAATTTCAAATGCCGTTTGGTTTGACAAACGCACCTGCTGTGTTTTAAGGACCCATGCACGGGTGTGCAAACCTTACACTTGACAAATTCATATTGTCTTTATTGAACGATATTTTTGATCTATTCCAAAACAAGCAAGAACACAAAGAGCATCTGAAGATAATATTGAGTTGTTTGAAGAAAGAGGAGTTGTATTCTAATTTTTTCCAAAATGTGAATTTTGGATTCTAAGGTACAGTTCCAGGTCAGTGATCGATAGTGGAAGGAATTCATGAGATCAGCCAAGATTGAATCCATTAAGGATTGTACATCTCCTAATTCACACAACGGAGATTCGTCAATTTCTTAGGTCTAGCTGGGAAGCCTATCGAAGATTCATTGAAGGGTTCCTCAAAGATCGGCCAAACCAATGACTAACTACTCAAAAGAAGGTCAAGTTTGAGTGGGGGCGATAAAACACAGAAGCGGCATTTCAACTGTTAAAGCAAAAGTTGTGCAGTGCGTCCAATCCTTGCATTAACCTGATAGGAAGCGAAGAATTTCATCGCATACTGCGATGCTTCAAAGAAGGGTTTGGGTGCTGTGTTGATGCAAAGAGAAAAAGTGATTTCTTATGCATCACGTTAGTTGAAGATTCATGAGAAGAACTATACAACTCATGATTTAGAACTCGGTGCAGTGGTGTTCGCTCTCAAGATCTGGAGACTTATTGTATGGAACTAATGTGTACGTGATACCGACTCATAAAAGTTTGCAACACATTTTTAGATCAAAAAAGTTGAACATGAGCAACGACGATGGTTAGGAGTTGCTAAGTGATTATGAGTTGCGATATCGTTACACGCGGGAAAGCAAATGTCGTTTTTTTGACAAAGCTTTAAGCAGGAAAGAACGTAGAACCGACCGCTAAGAGTTCGAGCCTTGTATTATGACTATTAGTTTGGACCTACCCAAACTCGATCTTCATGCTCAGACCGAAGCCGAAAACCCAAGAAACAATTAAGAGTGAGACGTTGGGGAATGTTTGTAGAAAAATGCTTAATTTTCCAAAGCTATTAATAGAACAAAAGTTGGAACAACGTGCGATGGAACCCTATGCTCAAGGCAAGGAGTGGTTTCACCATGTTATGGAATATGCTGACTGTATCATGCACGAATCCCATAACTCAAAATACTCTATTCATCCGTGTTTCCGACAAAATGTACCAAGACATGAAAGAAGTTATAGTGGTTGGCCCAACAGTGAAGCCCGACATAGCCACTTATGATACAAATGTATGACCTGTGCTAAGGTCAAGGCCGAACATCAAGCCCATCCGGGATTGTTGGTACAACCCAAGAAACCCGAATGGCAGTGGAAAACATCACCATTGATTTTGGTCACAAAAACTTCCTAAACGTCCCAAGGCATGACACAATTTGGGTGATCGTTGACCGACTCACTAAGTCTGCGATCTTCACACCGATGAGAGAGACTGATCCCTTAGATAAACTTGCACGATTGTACTTAAAGGAGTGTCCACGAGTAAATAGGATACCCATCTCCATCATATTGCGATCTAGACCCGAGATTCCATACAATTCTGGAGATCACTTCATAACGCTTTAGGTACAAACTTGGATATAGAGGTACTGCGTACCATCCATAAACAGACGGGCAAAGCAAGAGGACCATTCAAACTCTCGAGGATATGCTGTGTGCTTGTGCGATCGACTTTGGAAAGGGTTGGGTTAACCACTTGCCATTGGTCGAGTTCTCATATAACAATAGCTATCACGCTAGCATCAAGGCCGCACAGTCGAAGCTCTTTAAGGTCGAATAAGTTCGTTCACCTGTTTGTTGACGAAGTAGGAGAGCTCAAATACTCGTCGCAGAATTAATTCAAGAGACCACTGAGAAAATCAACCAGATCAAGCACATGAATGCAAGCTCTCTGTGTATCGACAGAAAAAAGAGAAGAGTTCCGCTGAACTTGAAGCGAAAACCAATGGAATTCCAAGTCGGGGAATTAAAGTTATGCTTAAAGTATCGCCATGGAAAGGGTGTCGTACTTTTTGCAAACGGGGGAAGCTGGCCCTAGGTATTTTTGGACCTTTTAAGGTGATATAGAAAGGGTTGGAGAAGATGCTTACAAGCTTGAACTTCCAGAAGAGTTGAGCAGAGTTCATAATACGTTTCATGTATCTAATACTAAGAAGTGTCAGCGACGAACCATTAGCCGTTCCGTTAGATGGACTTAATTTGGACGACAAACTCCATTTTGTGGAGGAAACCGTTAGAAAATAGTGGACCGAGAATTAAACGTTTTGAAAGAAGTCGGATCCCATTGGTCAAAATTCGATGGAACTCCAAGAGAGGTCCTGATTTCACGTGGGAGATGATGAAGACCAGTTCAAAAAGAAATACCCACATCTCTTCATCAAGACCGCACCGTCGTCAAGTGCTGCATTGTAAGTCTTGAGGACAAGGCTCGTTTAACTGGGGAAGTCTATAACACCCCGTGTTTTAGAGTCATTGACGACGTCAACAAATCCGCAATGTACTTTTTGTAATGTACGTGTTCACTTTAAATCATAAGCGATAGGTTTAATCGCGTACGCCAAAAATTAGCGTTCAATGTAAACCCGGGCATCAAACAATTAAATGTTTACATCAAGCAAGGGTTATATAATTATTTTAAGGATAATTATTAACTTTGTTCATTTTATTTTTATCGGATACGTTAAGTGTATACGTTTCGCGATAAATTGCGTTTAGGCACTCCCAGAACCACAAAAACTTTTCTACGCTTCAACAAATACCCACTTTTATACCCAATACATAAAGTTTACTCAAATATATCATATATATCTCTTATATGCCGAAAATCTAGCAATGTACACAAAGATATACCAAAAACTCTTCCAATAAGGTCACTATACACATACTATCATAATGAAACACATCACACTCAACTTGTACTAATGACCATAGACCCAAGTGCCATACCTAAGACCATGAGCCATTCCTATGACCATGATGTGTTCCCTTGACTAGAAATACTACTTATATACATATATCTAGTGATGAGAGAAAAGTTACAAGTAAAACACTTAGAAAAAAATCAAACACAACCTCCTTTTCCTCTCTTTGAGCTCACGGCATACACCAAGCAACCACACAAACCCATATCAATTTTTATACAATCCATACACTTCTATGTACACCTATTCTAAGATATACTAAGGCATTTGCAAGCATTGAATCACCATTTCCAAGTATTTCTCAAGTTAAAGAAAGCTAGGGTTTAGTGAAGGAAAGCTAGGGTTTATTAAGTGCAAGCTTGGTTTTTGTGGCTAAACAAGGGTTTAGTACTAGCACATCATCATCATCATACCTCATAAGGTTGCATTTGATCAATTCGCGTGGCGCGTTATTTGTGATACACTTGGCATTACTCACTCAAGGTGAGTTCATAGCCCCACATTTTACACGCTTTTGTTTTACAAAGTTTTTGTGGTGAAAAACATGCAATGTTTTTACAACTGACACAAAGTGGTTAAGTGTCATATTTATGATTACATGTAGCCTAAGTAGCGATAACCCGAATCTGAGCCCATTACAATGAACTGATAATTACGAGCGCGAATGTTATGGAATAGATCAATTGGGTTTGACAACCGCCGTTCGGGTGATTAAGCTATACACTAGCACAACGAACGTAATACCATGTCGAATATAGGATTTTGCAGGATAGAACATCACCACGGGCAAACGAGCCATTAAAAATTGGCAATCCATACTGCAACATCAGTGTCATGAGCTTAGAGCAACGTAATTACATTTATATGATATCTGCATCTGTTGCATTATCATACACTTGGGAGATCTTGTGGTCCTACAATATATGATTTATCAAACCTATGAATTCACCAACATTATTGTTGACGTTTTAAAGCAATGTTTTTTAGGAGATCAATAGGCATGAGGTGCAATGGATACATTGGGGGTTTTGATTTGGATGTCATGCATTAAAGATTTTGTCGCATTTCACTTTGTTATCTATCATGGGCTGAAAATCTTTGTATTTTGATCAAGTAAACAAGTTTAGCTTCAGGCTTATGTAACAATTACTTTGTTAAATCCAATGTATCGTTTTCAAATGACTTTTTGGTCGTTCTATATATATCTTGTGTTATTGATCTGAGAAGTAACACGCCCCAGACCCATATTTCGCTGCGACCCAATTTGGGGGTGTTACAACACAAGTCACCTACCATGAGCTTGTTTGATCTTGGCTCAAGCAGGATTTCTATCTTCATTGTAATTACTTGAGTATCACTTTGATGTTCTGTCAAAATCACAAGGATAATGCGTAGGACTCTTTTTATATATATCTCGTTATTTACATTATGTGAGATAGCAAGCTTAATTTTGACAAGTGTCCTAATAGGATTTATGAATTATCTCTTTTGGCTCTAGACTCAATAGTACACTTTGGTTTTAGTGATTGGAAGCTGGAGCAACTGCCACCTTTTTCAATACCAACTAACTCAGTGAGAAAGTTGATAGAAATACGTGTAATCTCCGTGAGAAATGAATAAGAAATCTTTTGAGAGATTCTGAGTGGCTAGGGAGGGTTGTGCATTGCATCACTGGGTCCATGATGTCAGTCTTTAATGTCAACAACCATCTTTGTGATTCTTGATAACAGATGTATTGACCCAGTTTCTACCTAAGTGTTAGAAGGGCTTCTTTATTTTCACCCTTATCTTAACTTTTCTTTTTAATTCTTTAACCCCTTCAGCGCTTACCGAGACTTTATAACTAGTACCTTGTTGGGTTTGTTCCAGTACTAGCTCCATCTCAGTCGACACTTTTTTCCTTATTCTCACTTTTACTCCTTTTTCATACCTAAGGACTTCTATAATATCTAGTGGAATATCCCTGAGTAGATCCCTTCGGTTCTGGCTGGATCATAGGAATGAATACCTAAACTTAACCACCTTATAACTCGAATGTAGTAATTTAAATGGTCGGTCTTTGGTACTTCCACATTTCAGCCAACACATAACCATTTGCTCTCCCTTCATATGTGCATCGATTAATCGAAAGAGTTTAGTACATATATGGGATAACGTACACTTAGAGATCTTAAAATTCACATCGTTAGCCATATATTTTAATCATATTTTATCCCCTTATCAAAAATGTCAAACCTCTTGATATTTTGGATATCAATTGATTCAAATATTAATGTTTTTAGGGAAAAATGTCCATTTATTAACAAGCTTATTATTGAAACATGTTAATGCTCCCCCTCAATTTTTGAGGGTATTATACGGTGTTTGAGTACGTTAATTTTAAATTTTTTGAATTTACTAAGAAATTCTTGAAAATTCGTACTCAAACACTATATATGCCTAATAATAGTCTACACTACGTATTTACATATTCACAAAATATATTATATACGAGAAAGTGACCTGATATGGATAGGGACACAATATGACAAAGTCATATCGTCCGTTCAAGCAGCCTGAAGTCATTTTCATATTCTCTGCCACCAACGAACTTCTCTAAATTCCTAATCAATCTCCACTTAAACAACTGCTGATCGATCGCCTTGATCATGATGTGGGACCTTTTTCTGTCCAAGTTACTCCATCTTGTCTTTGGCAAGTAATCCATCCTCAGGTTGTTAGCAATATCATGAAGTACCCGTCGAACAAATGTGAGTGTGCCGTCACATAACTTGTAAAGTTTAGCGGAGCGCATCAACCTGTTTTTCTTTAACTTTTCTTGATAGATGATACCTTGAGGGTCTTTGTATGGAGTGTATGGTGTCAGTTTGGAGATGCCAGATCTAAAAGTCTCAGGCTTGGTGATGTTAATGTGGAAACTAGAAGAGGGGGGGGGGGTTGAATAGTTTACACATTTGTTTTACTGTTTAAAAGTTTACTTTCAAAAATGTATAGATCCGAGTTATATGTTCAATCAAATCACAATATGAACAAGCAATAACTATCTAAAGGAAAACTAAATAACAACAATAATATTGTAAAGAGATAAGGAAAGAAACAACCAGACCAAAACACCGAGATTTTATAGTGGTTCGGCTACGAAGTACCTCTTCGCCCTACTCCACTCCCTGAGTATCCAACTCGAGATTTCACTATGTCAACAAGCTCCCTTTAGGCGGAGAAAACCGTTTACACGCCGCTTACGTTATTTTCTGACACTAAGCTAAATGTCGAGTCCTAATCTTAGCTAGAACCAATCTACCACTTCACAAGATATACACACTCACAAGATCTACACTATCGGATCTACACAATATCCGAATCACACAAATACACAAGATAAATACAATAGAGGGTTTAGGTACTTAGAAGGAAAAGAGGAAATTGAGTATCAATAATTTAACACTTCGTTTCTTGCGAATATATGAGTGGTTATCTCTTGCACATGAATGAGAGGGAAGTGATAAGAAGAAGATATTAGATTACTTGACACAAGATCTAAGTATGTTAGTGATCAAGAGTTTTAGTAAGAGAAAGAAGGTTTAGAGAGAGAAAGAAAAGACTAAAAAATTGCATGCAAAGAGGAATGTTTTTCTGCTGGGAATGGAGTAGTATTTATAGGCAGGAGGCAATCCCCACGGTCATCTGGTGGCGGTTCTTGGCGGTACTCTTTATATATATAAGGGGGCCGCCAGGCCTATAAGGGGGCCGCCACTAGACTCCGCTCCCTTTTTTGTCTTTTTGTGGTGAAGGTTGTATCTGTTATGGAACCTTCCATTTTTGGGGGAAAATTTGAATTTCAAATTTTAAGTTTTTAATAAAACTTTTCTTTTAATCAAAAGAATATTTTTGTAATGTATTTTTGAGAAAAATACTTTTATAGAATTAAAAGTGAGGATTAAGAGAAAAATATTTTCTTGATCACTAATCATGTTTAATTATTTTGTTTGTTCATACCTTAAGTGATCATTAACTTTAGAAATGGACTTTTACATTTGATAATCTGTAAACTTTTATTTTTATTGTAAACGTTTTTACATTTGTAATGATCAAACGTTGAGAGGTCTGAAAAAATTAAATAATGTTTTTAGACATTATTTGTATTAACAATCTCCCCTTTTTGATGATGACAAAAAAATAGAATCATTTTAAATAAAATTAAAGATGTCAAATTATTAATGAGTTATGTTTAATTTCTTACCCTTTTGACGAATTCAAAAAGAATGGATCGGCGAGTTGTCGAAGGGAAGAAATCAACAGATATTTCAAGACTCCCCTTGATGTCGTGCTCCCCTTGTTTTGGGCCGGCAACCAAGGGATCGATCTTACGAAAAGTGTGTGCTACAAAAACAAGGTTAGAGAAGTACAGTGCAAAACCAAATTCTTTCAAGGTTAAACTACAATGTATTCAATTTAACAAAAGAAGAGTTTTATTCAACCAACAAGAAACTTATACAATAGCACATCCAACTAATACATTCAACATAAAACTAGATCTTAATAAGAGCTAAGACACATTCATATAACATTTGTATGAATCATTACAATAGAAAGTAGATAATCATAAAGACATAATAAGGCATAGATCTACATAAGTTGATTCTTGAAAGGTATAAGATGCCATAATCAAAAGATGAGAGAGCAATTATTTAAGAAGATTAATCATGTAGGAATGATTAATTAAAGAGGGAAAAAGAAGGGGTTGGTGAACCATGACTTGAAGAGATACGGGTTGGAGAGATGGGACGGGTTAGGAGATAGTGAATGAAGTTGATTTCATTTCTCAAAGAATAGAATTGGTGTCTAGAAAACTTGTGAGCATGAGAAGGAGGATGAATTTGTGGTGGTGGTGGTGAATGTGGTACATGAATGTAGGCATTGGATGGATGATTGTGTGAATCAAGAATGGTGGAAATGTTATGGAGTTGGTTAATCATTTGATCTCTTAAGGGGGGATTGTAGGTAGACTCTTAGAGGAAGAGGAGGTGAATCATTTTGGGAAGGAGGTGATGATTTTGGAGTGGATGTTTTGCTTTTCCATACTTGTCTAACCGACATCCTTGGTTTTCTAGAGAAGTTAGAATGGTGGTTTGAGCAAGACATTGATAAAGAAGAAGAGAGATTTGAAGGATATGAAGATGGTAGTGAAGTATGAAAGTTGAGTGATTAAATAATGAGAAATATTGGATAAAGTAGCAAAGCATGGTTTAGGAAGAAGAGAATGCCAAATATGGTTTAGCCAATCTGGGAAATGACAGCTTGAGGATGTAGGTAGGAGGGTCAAGATACAGAAAAAGATGTAAACTTAAAATTTTTCTTTCCCTCTTGGTGGCGGTCCCAAATATATTGAGGTATCGTCGGGTATATAAGGGGGCCGTTTTTCTGGAGGCAGAAAGATTTCTAGTTTTCTCTTTTTCTTAAGTCCAATGATTTTGGCTTTTACCAATATTCAAGAATCAACTAGTTCAAGCAATAATATGAAGTTCTATTCTAACATACAAATCATTTAGCAAGTAGTGGCATTTCTTCTCATGTTATAATCATAAAATTTGCTAGTCATAGAAAGTTAATAGAATGTAGAAGATTATTCAAGTCAAATGCAAATAAAATTTGCTACTCCTAGTCCTAATAATAGAGAAATATAATGTATTAAAATTTGCCAACACGTTCATTTTCATTTTCCACCTATCATGATCTTGAGAGCTTGTCCAATTGACCTTAACCCTTCCCTGTAAGCATCTTTTTGTTGGGTTTGAAATTAATAGTTTTAGAGAGATGGGTATTCAAGTAATGACTTTCATAAGGAGGGTTTTGAGTGACTCTAGGGACAACATTA
>BQNB010086300.1:3278-28232 GCA_026074375.1 Tanacetum coccineum | reverse complement strand
ATAGGTTTATTTCAAATAGTATCATTGTGGACCACAAGATTTCAAAACGTATGTGACAGTTATAGGAGATACGACTTCACATAAAGAGGCATTTACGTTGCACTAAGCTTATGACACCGAGGCTAATAGTGGAAGATATCATGTACACTGCTATAAAAGTCGTGCCCTTACAGTGTTCACCTAACTAATTTCGATATGATATACATCCGTTGGCCTGTACATTCCGTCAAGTACCCGACCAGTAAGAATAACCAAACCCGAATGGGGATTATTAGTCCCAATAGATCTATTTATTCAATCGCGCTCACTTAACCAGCTAGTCGGTTAAAGATAATTAATGATTCATGATAATTCGGGCAATAGTGGTCTAAACGCTACTTAGGCAACACGTAAACAGAGAAATTCTCACGTATAGTACTTGTGTCTAGTTTTAAAAGCAAGCAATGTTTCTCACCCCAAGTTATAAAATATTTATTCAAAACGAGTAAAGAAACTCACCTTGGATGGTGACTCGAAAGAATAGTCTAGAATAAAATCACCACGATAACGACGAGCGGTTATCCGTAATAGACATCAATGAAATGAAGGTTTGGTTTAATATCAGAGTAGTGTAGAATTTCAGATAATGCATAAGGATTTACTAGTGTACTTTTGTTAATATATTTCCAAAAATTAATGTTTGTGATCGTATAGTAATTAAAATGTTTTCGTAAGTAAAACGAATAATAATAATATGTATATTAATATTACATACATATATATGTCTAGGTAAAAATATATATATATTTATAATATAAGATATATATATATATATAATATTATATATATATATATAATATATATATATATATACGTTTCGGCACTTTAATTAATTTTCTCTAATCTAGTTTTATCATGTACGTTTTCTAATATTTACTAAGTATAATAATTTATAAAAATTTCGGCATGACCCGTTCGTGTTTACACGTTTTCCAAAGTCGTAGACTTTTAATAAAAACCATTTTCAAATCACATTTTCAATCCTCCTCAGGTTCAAGCCTCGATTATCATATAAGTTACTTAACTCCGCTAGAATAAAAAACCTGTGGAAATCACGAATTGTTTAACTACCGGGAAATGGTAACGCTTATACAAAGAAATAGTACTATTTGTAGGCTGCCACTCTAATTCCGTGACGGACTGCTATCGTCAAGTGTCCGGGAATATACACAACGGATGCGTTTGGATAGAGAATAATATGCACTATAGTCGTTGGTGTATAGTAGGCATACCTTGTTGGGGACCTAACAAATTATATGGTAACCGTTCAAATGTCATGAGACTTATAAATAATCCCCACCGATATAAGCTTTGTTTGTCCACAACGTTATAATCCTGATAAATATTGAAAATGATACTTGTGTTTGAAAATTTATTGTTTTTAGTATATTAAACTCTGAAGGATACCACTCAACATTATTGTTGACGTTTTAGCATGTTTTATCTCAGGTCCTTGAAGGTAATTCGGCGATGGAGATTTTGGTTGTCGCTTATGAAAACCTAAATGTTTTGAAGGCCCATTAAATAAAATCCATTCGAAGATGATTTGTAAAAATGTTGTATGAATTATCAAACAATTTGGGACCGATGATGTAAACTTTTACTTCGAATGAATGTATTTAAAAACGTCTCTTTTCGAGTCGTTTTCTATGCTTGAGTTGTTGTATTAATACGTAGCACCCCAAATGACCCTTCCGCTGAGATATATAAAAATGGGGGTGTTACAGATGGGTATCAAGAGCTTAAGTTATAGAGAACAAAAGATTTTCAAAAGAAGAAAATGAACAAAAGAATTTTTGAAATTTTTTAACTATAACTGTGCAAGCGAAATCTCCGAATTACCAATGGACAAGAATGAGAAGGAATTATTTATCGATATATATATATGGAAGAATATATATGTTATAATATGAAATTTTCATTTATTTGAATATAAATGTTAATTATGTAATTATTTTAATACTAATACGAGATATTTATACGATGCAGATTGTCATGGATAACCCTAACTCCTCTAACGAACCGAACGAAGATATTCCTGAAGAAAATCCAGTTATTCCTGAGCCAAACCACGTTGAGGATGCCCATGATCCTAACGAAATGGTTGACATTCCCGATGATGAGGAGTTAGTAGATTATGATGGGGATAATAAAGAAGAACCTAAAGAAGAACCTGAGGAAGAACCCGAAGAAGAACCGGAACCAATACTGCATTATGAATTGGTGCTCTCAACATCCCTAACCCATCCCTCGTAATATGAATGGTTAGTTAGAGGAGGATGATGATATGAATGAGAATGTTAATAATGAGGATATCGAGGATGAGGATGAGGTCGATGACGATGCGGAGTTGATCTTTCCTTATGAGGTGGAGGGTGACCAAACCCCGCCACCTAGAGATGAGTCTTCTGATTCTGAGCCACCTAATGCGGAGTCATCTGATTCTGTATCATACAATTCTGTATCATCTGATTCTGAGTCAGAGGACGAGGAGGTTGATGTTGCACCTGAGGCTACTGTTGGGACTTCTACCCAAAAGCCTTATGCTATTCGTGACTTTCCGAGGGGCTTATATGAGGTAGGAGAGTCATCTTCTCCTCGTGACTTATCATATGTTGGTGGA
Source organism: Tanacetum coccineum (assembly GCA_026074375.1). Taxonomy (NCBI): domain Eukaryota; kingdom Viridiplantae; phylum Streptophyta; class Magnoliopsida; order Asterales; family Asteraceae; genus Tanacetum; species Tanacetum coccineum. Next base: position 25,570 of record BQNB010086300.1, on the reverse strand, counting down.
TTGGCACCTTGGGCTTTGAGACGTAATTTGGAGACGTCCCATGCACGAGCTAGACTTACGAAGGCTGAGTTGGGTACATGCCAAACTAAGATTGCTCTTCTAAAGTCAAAGAATAAGATCGGGGAAAAAGAGAGAGAATTACTTGATCATGATTTGGGAGATGTTGAGCGTACTTTGGGTAATGTTTTAGAGAGGTTGAAGGTGTTGGAGAGTGGGGAGAATACTACTTTGAAGAAAAGGTTGACTGAGACTGAGCACACAAAGTCTGGCGTGGGCTTTGTATGGAGAGTGGATATTGCTAAGGAGGTTGCATGAGGTCCCGATTGTGGATAAGATGTCTTAACTTATGATTTTGGTTTGTATTGGGGCTGTTCCAAAGCCGCCATCTGATGATGAAGACACTGAGCTTCCGAGAAAGAAATCGAAGAACTCTACTTCTGATGGACCGAGGGACCTTCCGAGCCACGTGGACCACCTAGTGACTCTTAGTAGATTAGTTTATCATTTGTAGTATCTTATGTAAATCACTAACTAAACGCGATGTTCATTAGTAGACCTAGTCGTTTGGAGTTGTATACTTAGATTGTGGACTTGTAATTTAATGACAAATGCCACCTTAGTAACTTACTTGGTGATTAATGAAATGACTATCTTTGGTTCTAATTCTATGACGTGTTGTTGTTAACCTTTCTTTTTCTTGTTCTTTCTAAAATTCTCCTTTTTGCTTAATACAATCATTGAATGAATACTCATTATGATTTGATTTATGTTGTAACAGGATCATGCCGCCAAAAGCAATGTCTGAGGCACGTATGCGCGAGGTTATTAGGGAACAAGTTGCCACATCTATGGCAGAATTTATGGCAAATATGAATCGCGGAGCCGGTGGTGCTGGAGCCGGTGTTGCTGGAGCCGGTGGTGCTGGAGCTGGTGGTGCTGAAGCCGGTGGTGTTAGATCGCCTGGTGGGCTAAGGAGCCAGGTGGTGCCAGGACGCAGTACTCCCAAAATTACTGGGTGTACTTACATAACATTCATGAAGTGTGACCCACAGGAGATGGTTCGCATTGAGGCTGTTCCTAAGCCACCATCCGATGATGAAGGTACTGAGCGTCCGAGAAAGAAATCGAAGAAATCTTATGTTGATGGGACCAAGGGACCTTCCGAGCCACGTGGACCACCTAGTGACTCTTAGTAGATTAGTTTATCGTTTGTAGTATCTTTTGTAAATCACTAACTAAACTGAGATATCAGTTAGTAGAACTAGTTCTTGGAGTTGTATAACATTAAATGGTGACATGTAATGTGTGACGATACAACTTGTGACTCGTTTGTGATTAATGAAAAACTATCTTTTGATTTCTAAATTCTACGTGAGTCGTTGTTATCTTTCTTTTCTTATTTCTTTAAGTTGTTCCTATTGATTGATGCAATCACTGAATGAATACTCATTATGATTTGAATTGCGTTGTAACTTCTTCTCCTTGTATTCTCAATCGCCATCGATATCATGGATCTCATGATGATTTTGCCTAACTCATTTCCTATCATATTGTAATCATTTCACCTATTCATTTTGTGAACCACTTTTTACTACGCTCATGCAAACCACTTATTGTTTAATAAGTTAATATAATATCACCTGAGAAAATTTAAATTGTCATCATTTTATGAGTTATTTTAATTGAGAATTATAAATAGTTGCTATCACCATAAAATTATTTATTAAACATCTTGTAAATTAAATTACTTTCATACTATGAACGGTTCTGTAAAATCATTTTTGATTTCTATCTTATAATTAAGCATGATTATACATTTAAATATGATGACATTAGTTTGACGAACTGAGCATTGCATTGCTATTCCTAAATTATACATAGTCGTGCACCTACGTATAATTTAGAAGGGGCCATGCAAGGTTGAATAGTAGTCACCGTAAGATTTTGATAAAGATCAATTTTTAACTGTAATTCTGAAAAATCAAGATTTTGTATGGTTTGCAAGTGGTACAAGTAGGGACATCTGCATATGTACCCTTATCCTTTTCCCAATCGAATTACCCATCTGTGGATGCGGTCTTACTTGACAATTGTTATCTACTTCTTATTTCCTTTCTTTCGTCATGAAATTCTTTGGACACTTATCTATTTATCGACTATTGATACCCGACTTGAAGTTTCGACGTTCCTATCCTTTCTTTTCGACTAATCCTCCTTTGAGTAACGTGGGTAAAATTCCGAGATGCGTTCAGAGGTGAATAACGAATTAGGAAAGTATGGGGTTTATGCATATCCATTATGGTATTAGCCTTTCTTTTGACTCGAAATTCGCCCGTGTAAATCACGCGTTAACTTTGCTCTTTTATTGCTAACTCTGTCTCTTGATTCCTTTGATTCGAGAAAGGTTATGAGTTATTCCTAGCTATGAAGTCGAATTGGCCGATGGAGAAGTAGTAAGTACCAATAATGTGTGAAAAGGGTGTACACTTAATCTTTTAAACCGTTCTTTTCCAATCGATTTAATGGTTATTGAACTAGGAGGTTTTGATATCATTATTGGGATGGATTGGTTATCACGATATGATGCCACTATTTTATGTGGTGAGAAAAAAATGAAGGAGTTGTCCAAGCAACTGCAAGAGTTGTTGGAGAAAGGTTTTATTCGACCGAGCTCGTCACCGTGGGGAGCTCCGGTATTGTTTGTGAAGAAGAAGGATGGATCGTTCCGAATATGCATTGATTACCGAGAACTGAACAAGTTGACGATCAAGAATCGATATCCATTACCGAGGATTGATGACTTATTTGATCAGCTGCAAGGTTCTAGTGTTTATTCGAAGATTGATTTACGGTCTGGTTATCATCAACTTCGTATCCGCGAGGAAGACATTCCAATTACAGCATTTAGAACTCGTTATGGACATTATGAGTTTCAAGTAATGCCTTTTGGACTGACTAATGCACCTGCAGTATTCATGGACTTGATGAATCGCGTGTGCAAGCCGTATCTTGATAAGTTCGTGATTGTATTCATTGATGACATTCTGATTTATTCCAGAAATAAAGAAGAACATGGTGAACATTTGAAGACTATCTTGAATTTGCTAAGGAGCGAAAAGTTGTACGCTAAGTTTTCAAAATGTGATTTTTGGCTTGATTCCGTGCAATTCCTTGGCCATGTGATTGATAGTAGTGGAGTTCATGTTGATCCTGCGAAGATCGAAACCATTAAAAAAAATTGGGCTGCACCGACTACACCAACGGAAGTGCGACAATTTTTGGGTTTGGCAGGCTATTATCGAAGGTTTATTAAGGAGTTTTCTCTAATATCCAAACCATTAACTAAACTCACCCAGAAAAATAAGCCGTATGTGTGGGGCGACGACGAAGAGGAGGCATTTCAAACATTGAAGCTGAAATTGTGTAGTGCGCTAATATTATCACTACCCGAAGGAAGCGAAGACTTTGTTGTGTAATTGTGAGCATCTCTTAAGATTTTGGTTGTTTTAATGCAACGAGAAAAGGTGATTGCGTACGCCTCTAGGAAAATTAGAAAGAATGAAGAAAATTATACGACCCATGACTTGGAATTAGGAGCGGTGGTTTTGGCTCTTTGACTATGGAGACATTATTTGTACGGCACTAAGTGTACGGTATACACTGATCACAAAAGCCTATAATATATTTATTGTGATAAAAAGATCTAAATATGAGGCAAACGTAAATGGATTGAACTTCTGAGTTGATTAATATGTTATTCGTATCACCCAAGAAATGCGAATGTTAGTTGCTGATGAGTTAGCAGGAAGGATAGGAACCGATTTGAGTGCGTGGCTTTATGTGACGTACATAACAATTTACCTAACAATTTCGAAATGCACAAATTGAAGCGTCAAGGAGGAAAATTTGGTGCCGAGGGATTCAAGGCGAAGGGGACCATTTGAAGTTAATCCGATGGTACAAAATGTCCTAAAAGGAACGAGTAAGGTTACATTTATATGGAGGATTTAAGAGTCTAATCATGTTGGAATTCTCATAATCAAAATATTCTATTCATCTGGATCGGACAAGATGTACCATGATTGAGGAAGTTATATTGGTGGCCGAATATAAAGCTGACATTCGAACATTTGGTCAGTAAGTCTTGACCATGTGCTAAAGTCAAGGCTAACACCAAAACCCGTCAGATTACTTCAGCAGCCGGAAATTCCTGTTTGGAAATGGGAGAGAATTACAATGGATTTCATTACAAAGCTTCCAAGAACACTATCTGGATATGATTTAATTTAGGTCATTGTTGACCGATTGACTAGATCTGCTCACTTTATTCCAATGAATGAGAAGTATAAAATGGAGAAGCTTACTCGATTGTATTTGAAGGAGATTGTTGTAGGCATGGGTGCCCGTGTCATATTATGGAGACCCGAGACCCTCGTTTCGCATCAAGGTTTTGGAGATCTCTTCATAAGTCATTGGGGACAAATTTAGATATGAGCACTGCTTACCATCCTGAAACTGATGGTTAGAGTGAAAGAACAATACAAACATTAGAAGACATGTTGCATGCTTGCGTGATTGACTTTGGTAGTGGCTGGGATAAGCACTTACCTTTGGCTGAATTCTCATACAATAATAGTTATCACGCTAGCATTAAAGCCGCACCTTTCGAATCTCTATACGAAAGGAAATGTAGATCGCCTGTATGTTGGAGTGAGGTTGGAGATGCCCAACTCACGGGACCAGAAATGATTCGCGAAACGATAAAGATGATTGTGCAAATCAAGAACCGATTATTAGCTGCTCGTAGTAGACAGAAAAGTTATGCGGATGTGAGACGTAAACCTTTGGAGTTCGAAGTGGGTGACAAAGTTATGCTGAAAGTATCACCGTGGAAAGGTGTTGTTTGATTTGGAAAATGTGGGAAATTAAGTCCCCGTTATATTGGGCCATTCAAGATTCTATCAAGAGTGGGTCCGGTGGCATATAAATTGGATTTACCCCGAGAGCTTTAAGGAATACACAATACATTCCATGTTTCAAACTTAAAGAAATGTTTATCAGATGAAGATCTTATCATTCCACTCGACGAAGTAAGGATCGACGAGAAGTTGCATTTTATCGAAGAACCTATTGAAATCATAGATAGAGAAGTGAAAAAACTTAAGCAAAGTCGGATTCCTATAGTCAAAGTTTGATGGAATTCGAGTCATGGACCGGAATATACTTGGGAACGGGAGGATCAGATGTGGAAGAAATACCCTCATCTCTTTATTTTTAATAAGAAGCGGACGGCAAGATGAATTGATTTTCAGGGACGAAGATCCTTTTTAGGGAGAAATGCTGTGACAAACCGTCAATTTCAGGTCGTTATTTTATTCTCGAGTATTAAATATATTTTTCAATTTTATGATGAGATATGAACTCACGACTAACCGGGAGAATTAGGGCTTACATTGGTAATTTACGCGACGTTTACAAAGAACCGGCGTATTCTACGTTAAGCATCGACGCTTATATTTTCAAGATGCCATAGAAATAATTTTTATTACATTCATTTTTATCTTTCGTGTCTCGTACTATTTTTACTTTTTACGAAAAACGACTATAAATCGTACCTTTTTAAATATCGGACTTTGATAATACCCGTATTTACAAATTATGGGGAAAGTTATACAACTCACCCCACTTAAATCAAACCCCATAGGGGCGGCAAAACCAAAGGGACAAGTGTCCCCTTGGTGATCAATATTGTTGCATGCTTAAACCCTTGGCACTTTAAGCCTATATAAGGCCTACTTTAACCATCAAACACACACAACTCACATTATACACTCAAAAATCTGATTTGCTCTCTCCTCCCTCTCCATATTGATGCCACATATAACACCAAAATCACCCATTCCATAAAGATTTCAAAGAACAAATAATAAGCACACTAGTAAACATGAATACCTAGTGAAATCCTTGCATTTTGGAGGTGATTTAAAGGAGTATTCAAGAAGGTTATACACAGTTTTTATAAAGTCATTTGGGTAAAGAAAATGGTGGTCAAGAGTATTTTTGGGTGAAGATTAAGCCTAGAGTTGAAGCTTCCATCAATCCTTGTTCTTATTTTGATCATTCTGGTCTTTCTACACTTCTTGTGGTAAAAGTTTAATGAGTTCTTGTTTATGTTTTCTTTTGATTTTCAATTTTATATGTACATGTATGATATTTGATGATCAAGTAATAAAAATGGTCATGCAGGTATAGATCTAGGTTAATTATAGCTAAAATAGTCATCTAAAACAAGTGAAAAGATCATAAACATTATGAGCTGTAATGAACAGTAGGTTTTATAAATTTCTACAGGTTTGAGGTTGGATTTGACTACATTAGGTTGTAGATAATCCTTTTATGGACACTTGGCAAATTGGATGATTTCTAGAAAGTGAATATTGAGTGAGATATGATCAAAACACCAAAACTAGTGGATTCTGACCTTGCTGTACAGATGGTATAAAAAGTCACATTTACGGACTGAGTTGGTTAAAAAGTTAAAACTATGAGACCTAGATAAAATCATGTAGATTCTGAATCAATTGGATAGTCAACCAACTCTTTATGGTTTGTAAATGGCATCAAAAATGGTGAAAGTGAGATTTGAGTCCGAATTTGTAACTTGACCTTTATGTAGAAATTTTGTTCATAGGTATAAGTATAACTTTAAACTAAGTACAAAAATGGTATTTGAAAATGTTACTAGTACACTTAAATTGAAGCTAAGGATATAAATATATTAATTATACCATTTACGGTTTATAAATTATGACTATTTTCGTAAACATAAAAGTATACAAAATTTACTACTACCCGAACACTATACTATGTAAAGCGATTTTTGTAACTAAAACCCGAGGTGGTAGGACCCACTTCTTGGGAGTTTTAAAATACTAACATACTGATAATAAAAGTATCCCGACCTCGAGAACCCGAAATTTTATAACAAGAGTCATTTACAAGCTTAAATGGGCCATAAGGCCTTATTGGACCACTAGGCCCAATGAAACAAAATGGACTTATTGGACTTAACTTTAGGCCCAATCCACTTGGACCTTACTAATGGGCTAGGACCTGGTCTTTGAGTGATAATATCAACTTAATAACTTAATGGGCTTGCTTAATGGGCCTATTGGGCTTTTTGAGCTAATTTAGACAATACTAGTAAAATGGCTAATAAAAACAAGTTAAAAACCTAGAAAACTTTAAGTGTGAAATAATTAAGATTATTTTTTTTATTTTATGCAAGAGCATGATCATCATATAAACTACATGTATACATATACTTATTTAATTTATGAGTTTTCACTAATTTTTATCGACTAGAAACCTAAGACCCGTTACAATTTGTATAGGTCTTGGTTGATTGACGCGCCTACTTCCAAATTTTTTATTCATTGATATTCTCGCCGACATCAGTGTTTTTTTTTTTTTTTTTAAAAAAAAATTTTTTTAAAAACTTAAGTGAGTTCATAGACCTGGCATTTTTACAGTTTAATGTTTATAAACCCGCGAGGGAGATAACATGCTTGTTTTTAAAATAGAACACAAGGGAGATTGTATGCTAGTTGCCTCGATTATTATTATAAGTTAGCTTAACTCGCTAGATAAAAGACCTGCGAAAATCATGAATTGTTAACTACCGGGAAATGGTAGACGCTTATACATGAAATAGTACTATTTGGAGGCTGCCACCTCCAATCCGTAACGACTGCTACGTCAAGTGTCGGAATATGACCCAACGGACGCGTTTATATAAATAATATGCACTCAAACGAGGTGTTGAGAGGCAATACCTTGTTGGGACCCCACATAATTAGATGGTAACCGTTCAATTTCATGAGACAAATAAATAATCCCCATATAACTTTGTTTGGCCACATCGATATATCCTGGTGAATAATGAGAAATGATAACTTTGTTTCGAAGTTTATATTGATTATATATATAAAATCTATGTATTCACTCAACATTATTGTTTGACGTTTTAGCATGTTTTATCTCAAGTCCTTGAAGTAATTTCGGCGATGAGATTTGGTTGTCGCTTATAGAAACCAAAAATGTTTTGAACCCATTAAATATAAGTTCATTCGAAGATGATTTGTAAAAAATGTTGTATGAATAGGGGGTAGGAAAAACAATTTGGGACCAATGAAGTAAACATTTATTTCGAATGAATGTATTTAAAAACGACTCTTTTCGATTCGTTCATTATGCTTGAGTTGTTTATATTAAGCGTAGCACCCCGAATGAACCCCTTCCGCTGAGATATATGAAAATGGGGTGTTACATAATGGGATGGACGTGATATTAACGGGAAAAATAATATTTTATTTAATGATATTAATGACTTTGAATGTCCGAACTTACTAAAAATGGGAACTTTCTAAAAAGAGAAACTTTACATAAATATATATATATATATATATATATATATTGTAGAATATATATATGATATAAATATATAAAATATATAATGTATGTATCTATAATATGTATATAATGATATAATATGTGAAGTATATATATACATATACATACATATACATATATATACATATACATATATATACATATACATATATATACATATACATATATATACATATACATATATATATATAGTTATAACGTCGGAAATAAGGGTGAATCATTAGTTATGGGGGTCGGTGTAATGAAAAAGTAATATTTTTATTAGACAATATTAGCGTCTTCGAATATCCAGACTTTCTAAAAACTATGACTTTCTAAAAATGGAAACTTTTCAACAAAGTAGCATAACTTAATTATGAGTGTGACTCTATTCTAGGATGTTTTAATAAGTAAATTTAGGACGCACATGTGGATTCTATGGGTACTTCTTCTGTAGTTAATAAACTACAATCGATTATTTTTAAATCGTATTCTTATCCTTTGTGTGAGTTTTTATCAGATGAATGAAGGATTTATCTTTATTGTTGTTTCATCGTCGTGTTTCTTGGTTCCTGACACATTACACGTCATTCTTTTTCTAGTTACTTCATGTGATTTTGGAGAATCATACCGCCAAGAAGTCAACTTTGTTAGAAATACAGAAAAGTATCGGTCACTTCCAATATAAGTAGTCATAGCTCGTAGTAATTAGTAATGTTATGTTAGTAAGCTAACCGGGCCAAAGATACATAGTAAGCCCATAACACAAGCCCATGGCCGGTTATGCTAGGCATATATAAACCCTCTCCACACATGGAGAGGGTGTTGGTTGTTCATTTCTCACATTACACTAATCTAATATTTCCTTTTTACTCTCTCTCTCTAAGTGTTCATCCAACCATCTCTTTCCCTCTCCAAAACTCTAAGTGATTCCTATCATACATGTGGTGTTTGTGAAGGTTTTGTGTGCGTTTTTTATACCCTTTTGTGCGTGAGTTTTGGTTCGAATCCATCAAAGAGTTTTCACTTTTTGAGGGTTTAAAAACCATAAAGCTTTTAACTTTCTTTCTTAGTTATCTTAGTATAGACTAGAAGTACAAGAAAATCTTTCAAAAACCATAAAAAATATCATCTTTTTGAGTCTTTTTGGTTAAAAAGAGGGTTTTGTACCAAGAATCTTGATTTCAAATTTTTCGTGTCAAAAACGTTAAAGTTTGTGTTTTTAAGGTTCTAATAGTCTTAGATAGGTAAGAAGTACAAGAAAAATCAGGTAAAAACGTCAAAAAGTGAGTTTTTTTAAAGATTTTTGTTTTTTTAGGTTCGTAGTGTTTGGGGTGATTTATACGTGCTACATAGGCGAATTATACGTAGTTTCTTGTTAAGGCGATTTATACGTTTGTTCCATAGGCGATTTATACGTATTGTTACTACAGGCGATTTATACGTAACTTTGCATAGGTGATTTATACGTATTGTTACTATAGGCGATTTATACAAGTCCCTTTACAATAGGCGATTTATATGTATAGTTTGTTAAGGCGATTTATACAAGTCTCTTTACTACAGGTGATTTATACACACTCATTTTCAAAGGCAATTTATACGTGGTTTCTTTCCAAGGGCGAATTATACATATTCATTTCCTTAAGGAGATGTATACATAATTTGCTTAGGTGAATTATACGCTTTGCTTGGGTGATCTATACACGTTTATTAGGTCAAATTTATACGGTTTTTTCTTTGATTTGTAAAATCCAGTGAAAACTTAATTTCTCGGTTTTATCAAGAATTGTAAAATCCCGTGTATTCCAAAAGACTCAACTTCATTAATCAATACTCACTTTAACACAACAACCTCCAATCACTGTACGATCATCTTAATTTTATCACATTGAAATAGATTCAATTATTTTCCTTTCATAAAAGAATACTCTTGCTGAGTATATGATACTCTTCGATGCTGAAAACCATCCACCTATGTTGGACAAAGACCTGTATGATTCTTAGAAAAGTCGAATGGAATTATACATGCAAAATAGAGAGCACGAAAGAATGATACTTGAATCAGTTGAACATGGTCCCATCATTTGGCCTACGGTTGAAGAGAACGGTGTGATCAGAACAAAGAAATATCTGAATAATCTTTGCAGAAGAAAATTCAAGCTGATATGAAAGTGAAACCTACCAATACATTCTTCAAGGCCTTCCTGATGATAACTAATTTACTTTTGATCATCACAGATGTTGCAAAAGAAATTTTTTAAATTTGGGGTGAAAAGAAAGATTTCAGTTACTGATGCAAGGTACCTCTTTCACAAAGCAAGAAAGAGAGTGTAAGCTGTATGATGCGTTTGATAACTTTACTCACATCAAGGGGGAATCACTTCACACGTATTACTTGAGATTTACTCAGCTGATTAACGATATGAACATCTACAAAATGAAAATGGAGCAATTTCAAGTTAATACTAAGTTTTTAAACAGTCTTCCACCTGAATGGAGTAAGTTTGTGACTGATGTCAAGCTTGTTAAAGATTTGCATACCTCCAACTTTGATCAAATTCATGCATATCTTGAACAACACGAACTCTATGCAAATGAAGTCCGTATTATGCGTGAACGTAATCAAGATCCACTTGCATTCATTGCAAATCAGCAGATGACACCACCTCACTTCAACACTTATCATTCTTTTCAGTCTTCTTACAACAATCCTCTACTTCAACAACAGTTTTCACCATCACAACATGGATCATTTCAACCCAATCAACATTACTCATCTCATTATCCATCACAAACTCAATTCAATCATTCATCCACTCCACCATCACATACATTTTAGTCTTAAATGAATCATCAAACCTCAACTGTTCCATAAGTAATTCCACAAGTTTCTTATCAATCACCTCAAGCTCCTACACAACTTATGACTAAGTCACCGTTTGTAGACTCGGGTTTTACTGTTCCAGTGTTTTCTCCTGGAGATGATCCAATTACTTGTCTCAATAAAGCAATGGCTTTTCTAATTGCTGTAGCTTCTTCAAGGTTCCCTTCTAACAATAATTAACTCAGAACTTCCTCTAATCTAAGAAACCAAGCCACTATTCAAGACAGCAAGGTTACAGTGCAACAAGTTTAGGGGAGACAAGGGCAAAATTATTCTGGTACTACGTATAAGGAAAATGTTACTAGCTCAAGGGGAAATACTACAAGTGGACAGGCAAGAGTTGTTAAATTTTACAACTGGCAAGGTAAAGTACATATGGCTAGGCAATGCACTCAGCCTAAGCGACCAAGGAATGCAGCGTAGTATAAGGAGAAAGCTATGTTAGTAGAAGCTCAAGAAGCTGGACAAATATTGGATGAGGAGCAACTCGCATTTCTTGCAGATCCAGGAATTCCAGCAGGTCAAGCTCAGACAATCATTCCTCATAATGCTGCTTTCCAGACTAAGGATCTCGATACTTATGATTCTGACTGTGATGATCTCTCAACTGCACAAGAAGTTCTTATGGCCAACATTTCCAATTATGGTTCTGACATTATCTCAGAGGTACCTAATTCTGAAACCTATCTGAATGATATGGATAATCAAAGTGTGCATGCATTGAAGGATTTTGAACAATCACCAGTTATGGATTTTACAGATAATGAGATATCTAGTGATAGCAATATCATTCCATATTCTTAATATTTGCAAGAAACACAACAGGCAACTGTTCAAAATACTAATTTGCAGGCACAACAAGATTCAATGATTTTATCTGTGATTGAACAAATGTCCGAACAAATGATTAATCATGTAAATAATTGGGAAAAGGCTAATAAGGAACAGAATAATGAAACAATAATCACTGAGCTTGAGAGATATATGGAAAAGGTTAAAATTTTTGAACAACATCTTAATATTGATTTAAGGAGTCATGAAAAAATGATTGATTCTCAAATGGATGATATGATTAGAGAGAAACTTGCACTCAAAGAACAAATTGACTCACTTAAGCAAAATCTTTCTAAACAAATCAAAGAAAAGGAATCCGTATTGCAAACTTTAGCAGTTTTCAAAAATGAATCCAAAGAAAAAGAGAATAAATATATGGAAAATGAAACTGATTTGGAAAAGAAGATTAAGGAACTTGATAATATTATTTGTAAAGTAGGTCAATCTACTCAAACAGTGACATGTTAACTAAGCCACAGGCATTTTATGATAACATACATAAACAAGCTCTAGGTGATCAAAATCCGTTTTATCTTAAGAAAGCTCAGCCGATAAAACCAACATTGTATGATGGTGTTTTTATGTCTAATGCACATGTTGCTATGCCTGTGATTGATGATGAAGAAACATTGATTTTAGAAGAAGAGATTCGATCAAAAATGTCTAAAAAAGCAAAGGATCCTGAAGTTATTGCAAAGAAAATTTCTCATAAACCTATCGATTATGAAAAATTAAATAGACTAACTGAAGATTTTGAAAAAGTTTTTCTCCACAACAAGAATTATCAGCTGAACAAGCCTTTTGGTTTCATATACTCAATCCAACCATTGAACCTCCTTAATCACCATCTGTCATAGTGGATGTTCCCAGTGAACTACCGAAGGAGAGTTTGGTGAATGTAAGCCTTAAAAAGTTTAAATTCCACCTCACCTAGTTTGACTTAGTGGTGAAGAAGAGGACAACATCTAATGCTCTTGAAGAAGGTGAATGGGGGTTTGAGCATACAAAAACTATTTTTAACAATGAAATTATTCCATTTCTAAAATCTTTAAAAGACATCTTCAATGTGTTTGATAAAGATCTTCTAAATGAAATAACAGAAGTACAAACAGTTTTTGACCAAATGGAAGTGGCTGTTCAACAGTCTTCAGTTGATAAACAATGTTTGGAAATTGCTAAGAAAGAAATTCTTTTGGAAAATGATCGACTCTTACAAAAAATCATGTCTCAAGATGTACTATTAACTTTGATGAATTTTATGTCTTTAAATAATGATTCTATGAATATGGAAATGCAAGAGTGTGAATCGTGTGAAAACTCTTTGAATCTTGATGCTGAGCTTTCCAAATCAAAACAAGCATATAATGATTTTTTGAAAAATTACTCACAACTTGAAAAACATTGTATTTCTCTCGAAGCATCAATGCAATTACAACAAGAAGTTTTTCAAAACGATGAATCTTGCGTTAATCAAAATGCTGTTGAAATTCAAGAATATTTTGAAATCAATGATTTGAAAGCTCGGCTACAAGATAAAGACAAGACCATTTGTAAGTTGAAGGATACTATTAAATCTTTAAGAGAGAATACCAAGGAAGAGAACGTTAATCATGATAAATGTGATCTTGAGCCCATAAATAAGGAACTGGAAAATAGTGTGGCAAAATTGCTTTCTGAGAACGAACGTCTTTGTAATGAAATTAATCATGTGAAACAGGTTTTTAAAGATCAGTTTGACTCAATCAAATAGACACGTGTTCGTCATAAAGAACAATGTGACTCTTTAATATGTGGAAAATGAGGATTTAAAAGCTCAAATTCAAGACAAGGTTTCTGTGATAACATCATTGAAAAATGATTTACGAAAATTAAAAGGGAAAGAAATTGTTGAAAATGTTGTACACACACCTTCTGCCACCACTATTGCTCTAGGCATGTTCAAGCTTGATTTAGTACCGTTGCCTCCTAGGTTATTGCAAAATAGGGATGTTCACATAGACTATCTTAGACACACTCAAGAACAAGCTAATACTCTTCGGGAATTAGTCAAACAAGCTAAAGTGAAACAACCTTTAGATAGAGAGTTAGACTTTGCCTGTAAGTATGCCACAAGAATTCAGGAGTTGCTTGTATATGTTCAAGATACGTGCCCTAATGCGATAACACCTAGTCCTAAGAAGGTTGTTGTCACACCCATGAACAATGTCAAGAAAGTTAGGTTTGTTGAACCTCTCACATCCTCAAGCAACATTAAACTGGGGGGGGTTGTAGAGTCTTCAAATACATCAGATTCTAACACACCTGTGTTGTCTTCTACATGAGTGAACTGTTATACTAATTGTGGATCAAAGCCTCCAAGCAATAAAAAGAATGATAGGATCTCACAAACACCAAGTAGAAACAAGAAGAATAAAGTAGAAGCCTAATCTAGTAAAGTTAATACATGAATACGTGTTGTTAAACCTTTGTGATGTTGAATGTTAGCATTCAACTGTCAATGTTAATTCTGAAGATTCTGTGTCTACTTGTAATAAATCTATGTTTGATGGTGTTCATGATAAATGTCTTCTTGACTGTGAAAATGGAATTATCGTACTAAATCTCTAAGAAAACTATAAAAAAACAAAATATTTGGAAACCTACGGGTCATGTATTCATTGAAGTAGGATTTAAGTGGAAACCAACAGGCAGAACCTTTACTATAGTTGGTAATTCGTACCCTTTAACTAGGTTCACCTCAACTAACATAGTGCTTCCTAAGCAAACCACTTCCCACTCAGATGAAATACAAAAACCAAAGATTAAGTCTTAAACGAACCCAAAATGTTAAAAAACATAGGTCAATAGTAAAATAGCTAAGATTGTAGAATCTAAGAATGCTAACCACTTGGAACCCAATCAAACTTGGGGATCCAATGCAACATATATTCCATCGTCTTCTTCTCTTGTCATGGCAGGTTGTCCAGATTTTACTCTGGTATCTGGACTCTGGATGTTCGAAACGCATGACAGGGAATCGCTCTCAGCTCATGAACTTTGTCAGTAAATTTATGGGTACCGTTAGATTCAGGAACGACCAAATTGCAAGGATTATGGGGTATGGTGACTATCAGCTAGGAAACGTTATTATATCAAGGGTATACTACGTTTAGGGGCTTGGACATAACTTTTTTTCTGTTGGCCAATTTTGTGATGCGGATCTTGAAGTTACATTTCGGAAAAACACTTGCTTTATTCATAATTTAGAAGGTGTTGATCTACTGTCCGGATCTAGAGACACAAATTTGTACACAATTTCTCTTGATGACATGCTGAAATCTTCTCCGATTTGTCTTTTATCCAAAGCATCAAAGACTAAGAGCTGGTTATGGAACCATCGATTATCTCATCTCAACTTTGATACTTTGAACAACCTTGCTAAAGACGGTCTTGCACGAGGACTTCCTAGACTTAAATTTTAGAAAGATCATTTGTGTTCAGCATGTGCATTAGGGAAAAGCAAGAAATCCTCTCATAAACCCAAAGCTGAAGACACTAACCAAGAAAAACTGTATCTTTTGCATATGTATTTGTGTGGCCCGATGCGTGTGGCAAGTATTAACGAGAAAAGGTATATCTTAGTGATAGTCGATGATTACTCAAGATTTACCTAGGTCAGATTTTTGAAGACAAAAAATGAAGCTCCTACGGCCATCATCAAATGTATTAAAAATATACAAGTTCGTTTGAATGCCACCGTCTGGAATGTTCGAACAGATAATGGAACCGAATTTGTCAATCAGATACTTCGTGAATTTTATGAAAACATTAGCATCTTGCATCAAACTTTTGTAGCTCGCACTCCTTAGTAGAACGGTGTTGTCGAAAGGCGAAACCGGACTCTTGTAGAAGCTGCTCGTACAATGCTGATATTTCCTAAAGCTCCATTATTTCTCTGGGCTGAAGCCATCAATACAGCTTGTTATACCCAAAACTGTTCTTTAATCCGTCTTCGATACAACAAAACTCCATACGAGCTTATGCAAGACAAGAAACCAGACTTATCATTCCTTCATGTCTTTGGTTCACTTTGTTATCCTACCAATGACCATGAGGATATGGGGAAATTTGATGGAAAAGCAGATATTGGGATTTTCGTTGGTTACGGGCCCACAAAGAAAGCATTCAAAATCAACAACAGAAGAACCCGGTTAATTACTGAAACAATTCATGTGACATTCGATGAGCTGACAACAATGGCTTCTGAACAATTCAGTTCAGGACCCGGGCTTCATTGTATGACTCCTGCTACATCCAGTACAGGACTCGTTTCAAACCTTATTTCTCAACAACCTTGTATTCCACCAAATACAGATGATTGGAGTCTGTTATTTCAACTAATGTTCGACGAATACTTTAATCCTCCAACAATTGTTGTTTCTCCAGTTCAAAAAGCTGCTGCTCCAAGAGCTGAAGTATTAGCTGATTCTCATGTGTCAACTTCTATTGACCAGGATGCTCCATCAACAAGTATTCTCTCATCACAAGAACATGAACATTCTCTAATCATTTATCAAGGTTTTGAAGAATCACCAAAAACACCAACATTTCATGATGATCCACTTAATGAATCTCCTCAGGAAGACTCAACTTCTCAAGGATCATCATCTAATATGAGACAACTCCACACTCTATTGGAACATCTTGGTAGATGGACTAAGGATCATCCTATAGTAAACGTGATCGGTGATCCTTCTCGCTCTGTATCTACAACGAAGCAACTTAAAACTGATGCCATGTGGTGTTATTTTGATGCCTTCCTAACTTCCGTAGAACCAAAAAACTTCAAATAAGCAATGACCGAACAGTCATGCATCGATGCAATGCAAGAAGAAATTCATGAATTTGAAAGACTTAAAGTTTGGGAATTGGTGCCGTGTACAGATAAAGTATTCTTAATCAAGCTAAAATGGATTTATAAGGTCAAGACAGATGAATTTGGCAGGGTACTAAAGAATAAGGCTAGACTCGTTGCTCAAGGATTCAGACAAGAAGAAGGAATCGATTTCAAGGAATCATTTGCACCGGTTGTTAGAATTGAGGCCATTCATATCTTTGTAGCAAATGCCGCTCACAAGAATATGATAATCTACCAAATGGACGTCAAAACGGATTTCTTAAATGGCGAGCTCAAAGAAAAGGTCTACATTTCTCAACCAGAAGGATTTGTTGATCGGGACAACCCATCGCATGTGTACAAGCTCAAAAAGGCTCTTTATGGTCTTAAACAAGCACCACGTGCATGGTATGATATGCTGTCAAGCTTCCTTATCTCTCAACAATTCACCAAAGGTGCAGTTGATCCAACACTCTTCACAGGGCATGTTGGAAACGACACATTTCTGGTACAAATTTATGTTGACGATATAATATTTGCATCATCTAATCCTGCCATGTGTAATGAGTTTGCTAATCAGATGACCAATAAGTTTAAGATGTCGATGATGGGGCAAATGCCATTCTTTTTAGGATTACAAATTTCTCAAAGTCCTAGAGGCATCTTTTTAAACCAATCTAAATATGCTTCTGAAATGGTTAAAAAATATGGTTTGCATTTTCCTAATTCTATAGACACACCCATGATTGAAAACAAGAAACTAGATAAAGATCTACAGGGAAAACAAGTTGATGCTACACTTTACCATGGCACGATTGGATCCTTAATGTATCTTACAGCCAGTAGACCTGACCTTAACTATGTTATCTGCTTATGTGCCCGGTATCAGGCTAAGCCTATCGAAAAGCACTTACAAGCGGTGAAACAGATCTTTCGATACCTTAACGGAACCATTAACATGGGTCTATGGTACTCGAAGGATACCGATATGTCACTCACAGCTTATGCAGATGTCAATTATGCGGGGTGTCAAGATACTAGACGTAGTACATCGGGAAGCGCTCAGTTCTTAGGTGATAAACTTGTTAGCTGGTCGTCCGAGAAGCAAAAGAGCACTGCCATGTCAAGTACAGAGGCTGAATATATTGCCTTATCTGGTGTTGTTCACAAATCCTTTAGATGCGTTCACAGCTAACAGATTATGGCTTTCAATTCAATAAGATCCCTCCGTACTATGACAACAAGAGTGCGATTGCTTTATGCTGCAACAATGTTCAACATTCAAGAGCAAAGCACATCGATATTCGCTACCATTTCAGAAAGGAACAAGTAGAGAATGGAATCGTAGAGCTATACTTTGTCCGAACTGAATACTAACTGGCTGATATCTTTACTAAACCTTTGCCTCGAGAGAGATTTAACTTCTTGATCGATAAGCTAGGTATGAAAAGCATGTCTCAAAAAACGTTGAAACGTCTGGCGAGGAAAAACGACGAGCGATGGGTGGTAATCTATCTCTATATATGTGTATATATGAAAACATAAAAAATCCAAAAAGATTTTCCTTTTTATAAAATTTTACAAAAACAAAAGAAAAAATTAAAAAATCAAAAAAATATAAAAATATGTATCTCTCGCATGTCTTCTGAAAATTGATAACATTTACGGTCTTAGAAATGTCATTCAATAATGATACGAGGCTGTAAATGAAGTTCGAGCAGAAGTTTCAAAAGCTTTCAAAACATGTCAAAATGGCTTGCTATTATTTCAGATAGCAACCCGATCATCATCTTAAAGGCAAGTATTCCGTCAAAAAGGAGACTTGACCTCTCAACGAGAATTTATTCTCGGGCATGGTCTACTTTATGACCATGCAAAGGCTTGTGATTACTTTGCATCACAACCCGTGCTTCTTATAATCCATAAGTGTACGTGTCAGTGCGCTTATGTGTCAAAATAAGAGAAATCTTATTTTCTTGGGTGTTGATTTTTGAAATATACAATAATCATCTTTCAAATTCAACAAATCATCATTTTTTAAGACAATTTTGATCCATCAAATAACTACTACAGCTCTTTTAATAGAAAACGGGTCATTATTTGAGGGGGAGAAACTATCAAAATCATCTTCTTCATAATTAATAAGGTAATCGGAAAAGGTTTTAATGATACCCGGAGAATATTTCACGGGGAGTTAATTAATTTTAGCTCAATCGGGCTTTATTTGTTATATGTTTAATCTTTTAGGGGTATTAATGCAAACTGTGAGATTTTTTTCTTGTTTACTAAACCTTAAGGACTAGGTTTGCCATTTAGGAAACTTAAGTTTGCCTTAGGTATAGTTTAAACAGAAAAATTAAAACATTATTGAACCTTAGGGTATTTATATGCAAAACTTGAAAGATTGTGAACATTAAACACCTCTTGTCACTTGTCTTCTCATCACACACACACACACATAAACCTTAAATCCACCATTGTTAACTGGCAAATCCTCAAGAATTTGTTCATTCCTCGTTTTAAGCTTAAGGTACACGTGTTAATGCTAATGCTTCCATATTATTTGACCCAATCATGATTTTTATGCTCTGCAAAAACCTCTTAAATTTCGATTAAGTTTTGTCGCATCAAAAAGTTGATGAAAGATAAATGTGATTGAGGAGTTTTGGTCCTCAATGGGGTCTAATGTTGTGCCCAAAACAGTTTTATTAAGGATATACTTTTCTATGGTTTTGATCGATTCTTGAAATTCGAATTAAGTAAAAATGGGCAAAAACTTGAAAAAATTAATGGGTTTAGGTTTAGAACTGATATAATGAATGATTGAGTGCATTTGAATGTTATTTAACATGCTTGTCTGAAAAATCTTGAATATTTTGGGTTTTCATGTTCATATGGCTCAAAATTGGCATAAATCAATATTTTTGTGGTTAATTCATGTTAAAAAGATGTTAGAATGATAACTAGATGCTATGTGACCATGAAATGATAGATATTGTTGCTTGAATAAGGGAAAAATGTTAGTGTAAAAATCTAAACAGGCGAACTATACGTTCTTTCATAACTCAGGCGAACAATACATAGGGATTACACAGAACTATACATATATGATTACACAGGCAAACTATACGTATGTGGTTTCTCAGGCGAATTATACAATCTTGCATAGGCAAACTATATGTGCATCAGTTAGATAGGCGAACTATACATACCTAATTACAACAGGCGAACTATACGTAGGTGCCTAACACAGGCGAACTATACATAGGCTCTTAAAACAGGCGATTTATACACTATCTATAGGCAAACTATACTTGATTTTTTCTTGTAGAACAAATCTCATAATCTTAGTAATCCAATAGCATAACCTTATCTAAGTAGAATTATTCCCTATCTTGTCACTTAGTGATTATCTTAGGTTTAATTTTCCTTAGTAATCTTAGTAATTGGCTTGATTTCAATAGTTGGCCTATAGTTAATGTGGTATATGAGTATGTGTGTGTGGGTCTCCTTTTTGCATGTGTATTAGTTCTTTGCATTGTGTGCATGTGTAGTAACTTGTTGCATAGTAATTGTTTGCCTACCCCCTGTTGTAAATCCTGTCATGCATCAATAATCGTGCATCATGGTCTAAATTGTCTATTTGTTCTATATATATTTGTTTGTATATTAACTGTATGTGACAAATCTTAGCAGAATCATGTCTTCTATCACTGCTCAACAAACCAAGCTTGATCTTGAGCTTGTTCCCAAGGAAAATAACTTGATATCGAAAAATGCAATGGAAGAATCCCTCGCGGATTGACACCAAGAGAACCCACATTTCAAGTCGTTCTGGATGCTATCGCTCTCACTCCATGCTATCCTGCATTTCTCATCACTGCGGATGTCCCTGAAGTGTACATGCACCAGTTCTGGAATTCTGTGTATAAGCATGACACCTTCTACAGATTCAAGATTGACAAGAAGAAACGATTCAAACTTACTTTGGAAGTCTTCAGAGATATCTTTTAGATTTGCCCAAGAGTACCGGGTAGAGACTTTGATACCCTTCCTTCTGAAGAAGACACTATGTCTTTCTTAAGATAACTTGGTCATACTGGGGTGATCAATTCACTCAATGATGTTGTTGTCGATTAGATGCATCAACCCTGGAGAACTTTTTTTCTCTTATCAATCGGGGTTTATCTGGAAAGACTAGTGGTCTTGACAAGTTTCGTCTCTCCAGAGCTCAAATCCTTTGAGGTATCTTCTATCAGAAAATTGTAGACTATGTGGAATTACTTTGGGAAGAGTTCATCTACCAGATTGAAAACAAAGTCTACAAAAAGCAAGAAAAGATGTACTACCCTCGATTCACCAAAGATATCATTCACCACTTCCTTATTCAAGAAAAGTCACTTTCCTAGAGAAACAAAATTGGGATGCACACCTCTAAAGATGACTACTTGATTAATTCCTTAAGATTTGTCTCTACAAAAGAATCAACTCAGATCTATGGAGCTATTCTTCCTTAATGTTTGACCAGTCCAGCGATGAAGGAAAGTAAAGCGTACAAGACTTATCTAGGCTATGCTACAGGTACTGTACCTCCCAAGATGGCTCAAAAATTTAATAAAGCTTCTCCATCTAAGAAAGACAGTGATCTAGTCCTAGTAGATGAAGAGCCTGTCACAAAAGGCAAACGAGTTAAGAGACATGCCAAGAAGTCTACAACTAAGCCAGCAGCAGGTGTCGTCATCAGAGATGCTCATGTGGAAACAAAGTATAAAAGTAAGGAAAAGGAAAATGTAGATGTTACTCGTGGGAAAAGAATTGAATTGCTATCTGAAGTAGCATTGACAGAAGAAGCTCAGATGAAAGAAGTAAGAAAGAAGAGATTAAGGGACTTTCATAAGACACATCCTAGTGGTTCTGGTACGGTTGCCAAAAAACCACCAAGTGTTGATAAGATCCCACCTACTATTACAAGTGAAGGAACTGGTGATAAGCCAGGGGTTCCCGATGTGACAGAAGATGACTCTACTGAGAGTGAATCTGAGTCTTGGGGAAATGATGAAGACGACAGCAACAATGATCAGGATTCAAGTAATGAAGACAGTGAGCAGGAGAATAAAAGTGAAGAGCAAGTATCTGATTCAGAGAAAGAAGAAGAATCTGAAGATGATGATCAAGAAGATGAGGAGTTTGTTCATACTCCCTCTCTCACTAATGATAAAGATGATAATAATCTAGAATCAGAAA
>BQNB010086299.1:0-28232 GCA_026074375.1 Tanacetum coccineum | reverse complement strand
GATCGATGGGAATTTGAAAGTAACCCGAGAAACCATCGAGAAAACAATAGTAATCGTTTCCCGTTAATCTCTCGAGCATTTGGTCTATAAAGGGAAGTGGAAAATGTTCTTTACGGGTGGCTTCATTTAACTTTTGGTAGTCAATGCATACACGCCACCCCGTAACCAATTGAGTCAGGATTGACTCATTTTCATCATTTTCAATAATGGTAAAGCCACCCTTTTTCAGTACGCAATGTACGGGGCTTACCCAAGGACTATACGAGATCGAGTAAATTAATCTGGCGTCAAGAAGTTTTTCAACCTCCTTTTTGATGACTTCGTGGATCTTTGGATTCACCCTTATTTGATGTTGGACCGCCGGTTTGTAGTCCTCTTCCATAAGAATCTTGTGAGTACAAAATTCCGGGTTAATACCCTTGATGTCGGAGAGTTTCCAAGCGATGGCTCGCTTGCGTGACTTCAAAACCTTTATGAGAGCGGCTTTTTCGTCCATACTTAAGTCTTTAGCAATTATTACGGGCAACTTGTCGTCACCCTCCAAAAATGCGTATTCGAGATGAGGAGGTAAGTCCTTGAGTTCGACTTCGGGAGGTTCATCAATTGAAGATTTATCAGTTTTAGCTTCACAAACTTTTAGTTCTTTTCGAATTTCAGGCAAATAGTTTCCTTGAGTGGGAGGGGGTAATGATGGATCATCATTGAGAAATGCTTCAAGAAGAAGAATACCCCCCTCTGGGTCGTAATAAGAGTCATCAACTTCTGGTAAAGTTGGATCATCTTCAAGAGCGAGGAAAGAATCGACTTCCTCAAGAAGAAAATCACTATCCCCGAAGGGAATGAGAGTCGGAGAGGAGGTAGAAACGATCGGGTCATAGTAAGGAGTGGGATTGGCACTCGCGATCAGATCAGAGACACCGAGAACTTCTTGAGAATACTCCTCATAAGCCATTTCAATGACGTCGATTCGGTTAGCCGTCATATCATCGTAATTAGAGGAGTATCTTGAAGTTTGGTCAAGATTGAATGTTACGGCTTCTTTTCCAACACGAAGAGTTGGTCAGACAGTTAAGTCCTTTGTCACATCGGTTTCACGTTCTACTACTTTAGGAGGAGAAAAAGAAGTAGTAGGAATCATGGGTACTTGATAAGCAACACCGCTTCGGGTGATAATACCTGATAAGAATCGTTTAGCCCATCTAGGATTAGTTTTACGAATAACATTAACACGCAGCGGAATAATAAGAACAATAATGTTATTCAACAAGGTTTTACTACTAAGCATTCAAGCCTCCATTAATTTGATCAGAATAAATGGTTACAAACTGTAACAAGGATCCACAATCCTTGAGGCTACACTAACTATCTAATAAACTAACTACTAACTATTAGACTCTCATTGGGAGAGATCTAACTATGATGGATTATTAAACTACATACCTTAGACCTTCTTTTATAGTATAAGGAGTCAAGGTTTACATGGAAACTAATAATGATAATAATGATAAAATGACTGTGAATGAGCCTTGAATGACTTGTAGTCCTTTGAATAAATCCAAAGATACTATAAGAGACAATGACTGTGAATATAAATATTGACGCGGAATATCAATACTTATACCAAGACGAACACAAGAACAAATACTAAAATTGCTATTACTATTACTATTTGATTAGAGATCTAACTATGATGGATTATTAAACTACATACCTTAGACCTCCTTTTATAGTATAAGGAGTCAAGGTTTACATGGAAACTAATAATGATAATAATGATAAAATCAATCAGTTATTCAATCATTATATTTGACCAAATCTTTCAATTATTATCTTTTATAGTATTCTTTGATTACAACTTTGGTCCTTTATGTTTCCATCTTGTTTCATTTGTGTTTTGTCTTATCAACTCAAAATATAATTCCCAACATATGGTCGTTAAAGGTGTATTTGGGACAATCGCTTATGAAGTGATTTGGATCACCACACTTGAAGCATCTTCAATCCTCCTTTCCCTTATTCTCCTCCTTGACTTTTCGAAAATTCTTCTTTTCATCATGAGGTTGGCGAACGAACTTCCCTCTTCTCCTAAAGAATTTTTTGAAATCTCTTACGACCATAACATACTCTTCATCACTTCCCGAATACGACTCCTCTTGGTCACTTGATACTTTTCTTGCTTTTAGAGCAAGAGATTTGTACTTTTCCTTCTTGACCTTAGATGCCTCCGAGTCCTTTTTGAGTACTACCTCATAGACTTTTAGGTTGCCAATGAGCTCGTCTAAGGGCAGTGTCGATAAGTCCTTAGATTCTTCTATTGCTGTCACTTTGGGAAACCACTTGGTGGGAAGAGCCCTCAAGAATTTCCTAACATGATTACGACTTGAAAAAGATTCATCAAGTGCTTTTAAAGATGTAATGATAGTATTGAATCTAGCAAAAGCACAATTAATGGTTTCATCATTGGAAATGATAAATTCTTCATATTTTTGATCAAATAAGTCTATTTTGTTATCTTTAACTTGATTATTACCTTGATGATTAATTATTAATGAGTTCCAAATATCTTTAGCCGTATTACACATGAAAATTCTTTCATGTTCCCTTTTAGGCAAATCATTGTATAAAACCATTTTTGCTTCATCATTTTTAGAGATCATTTTCTTATGACTTCCTTCAAAATTTTCATATGAAATGATTTCATCCTTACCATCTTTGTTTTTAATGGTAGGTTTATAGTTGCCATGAACTATAATATGCCAAAGGTCAATATTATCAGACTTCACATAAGTTTCAAAAAGGTTTTTCCAATATATAAAGCAATTAGCCTCAAATAGAGGTGGTCATTGCATAGATTGACACTCTTTGTAGTTTTCCAAATCCATAATCGTTTTAAAGGTTTAAAATACAATATATTTTAAAAATCTTTAGTAACCTAGCTCTTGATGCCAATTGTGGAAAACTAAAAGGAGGGGGGGTTGAATAGTTTTACCGTTTAAAAAATTTGTTTGTTGAAAATTGGTTGTGATATTATGTGAAGTTTGGCAATATTGATGTTTGGTTTGCAAACTAAATATATATGAAATGCAAATAATATTATAGTTAGAAAGAAAGAACCAAGACACAAGTGTTTATAGTGGTTCGGCTACAAGGACACCTTCCTTGCCCTACTCTACTCTCCGATTCACCTACTCGAGAGTTATTAAACACTAATCACCAATTCAACCGGCAGAGAAGCCTCACAACGTTTCTTACACCTTTTAACGGTACAAAGCTAAATACCGGATTCTTTACAAGGTAGAATCACACCAACACCACTACACTTGATTTACAAAGATGATGAATACAACTACAACTACTATATGATGTACAAGAATTAGTAATGTGATCTTGACAATGCAATGAAGATGCAAAGCAAGGTACTTGGAACTTGATCGTCTCAAAGGGTTGTTTGGCAGTTTCATCCTTGAAGAGAATTACCTACAAATGCTAGAGCAAACTAAAAAAGAACTAAAGATAATAGAATGATCAGTAGATTAGAGAGTTTAGAATTAGAATTGAGTGAGTAAAACATGAGAAATGGCTTGGTATTTATAGGCCAAAAACTGTACTGTAGCACGGCTCTGCCGGTTCCATTGCAAAAGGGAACCAGCTAGTATAACTTAATGGAACTGGATTGTCCTGTAACCTGGTTCCTTACGGTTCCCTTGCTTGAATGGAACCGGCCAGTGTTACACAATGAAACTGGCACTCTGACACAAAATCTAAATTTTAATTTGCAAAATCTTGAAATATTATATGAAATCTTAGTAGATTACCCTAAGATATGGTAGAGTGATTATGTCGTCAATGATGTAAAAACATTTTAAGGTTTATTTACAAATTATAATTCTAAGTTACTAAAAAAGAAAGTTATGCATTTTGTAAAGTTGTTTTGGATTAAAATGAGTGATCTAGGTAGTTTACTTTAAGTCATTTTACGATTTGTTATCGATAAAATGTAGTAAGATGGTGAAATAGAAATAAATCTTTTTACTGATTTATTTGTATTAACAAAATATATTATATTTTAAAGCTTGGATCAATCTATGGATTCCGACAAATATCTAGAAGGGCAATCTATGCAAAGACCACCACTGTTTGAAAGTGATATTTTTATTTATTGGAAAAATAGATTCGAAGCGTATGTTAAATCAAAAGATCTTGATCTTTGGCACGTTAGTACTAACGATGATTTTCAACCTATTCAAAATAATCTGGAAACCAAACTAGATGAGGTTGTCCCTTTTGAAAAACAAAATGATGATCTTAAGAAAAGACTTGCGAAAAATAACAAAGCCAAAATGGTTATTTACAACGCTTTGCCTAGAAAAGAATATGAAAGAATTTTTTCATGTATAATATGGCAAAAGATTTGGAAAACTCTGTTAATCATCCATCAAGGTAATAGCCAAGTCAAAGACAACAAGTTTGACCTTTTAGTACAACAATATGAACAATTCGTTATTTTCGAAGACGAATCTATATATAGTGCTTTTGCTAGATATAATACCATTATTACTAGTCTAAAAGTTATTGATGAAGGTTACTATGGCAAGAACTATGTTAGGAAGTTTCTTAGGGCTCTACATCCTAAATGAAGAGTAAAGGTCACGACGAGTGAAGAGTCGAAAGACTTGACATCACTATCTCTTGATGAACTCATCGAGAACCTTAAAGTTCATGAGATGATCATCAAGAAAGATTCTAAAATAGTCAAAGCTAAAGGAGAAAGAAAATCTCTTGCTTTAAAGGCTAAGAAGGAATCTAGTGATAAAGATTGTTCGACTTCCGGAAGTGAAGACGAAGAATAAGCCATGGCAGTGAGAGACTTCAAAAAGTTCTTCAAGAGAAGATGAAGGTTCGTAAGACAACCGAGGAATGATAAAAAGAAATTCCAAAGAAGCCTAGACGACAAGAACGTCAAAAGTGATAGGAAGTGTTTTAGATGCGGTGATCCAAATCATCTTATCGGAGAATGTCCGAAACCACCTAAGGACAAGAATCAAAGAGCTTTCGTAGGAGGTTCTTGGAGCGATAGCTATGAGGAAGATGATGAAAAGGCTAAAGACGAAACATGTCTTATGGCTCACACATTAAAAGTGGTTAGAAATAGTTTAGAAAATGATAAGTTATGCAAAAGTAGTCTAAAATAATCACTAAGAACAAACGATTAAAAGTGGTTAAAAATAGTTTAGAAAATGAAATTAGTGAGTTAAAAGAAAAGTTGTCTAAACTCGAGAGAAACAAGGGAGTTGATCTCGAATGTTTAAGGTGTCAAACACTTAGAATTGACAACGAAAAACTTAAAGAGAAAGCTTTTAAGCTAACTCAATTTGAGAAGAGTACATACTCTTTAAATGAAATGTTGAGTAATCAAAAACCCTCCAGAGATAAACCGGGTCCTAGGGTTTAACTTATTTGAAGCATCATCTAGCAGAACTAAGGATACACAGATGACCCCAAAAGCAATTGAGGGATCGCCTGTCTGTTCACCAAATGCCGAAAAATCTGTTTCTTTTCAAAAATCCATTTTATGCCCTAGACCAAAACATATAATGGTAAACAATGTTAAAATTCCTGTTGCTAGTGATGATGAGGTTAAACGGTTTTATAAACCATCATTAAAACCCGAAGTTGGATTTTCTAAACCAAACTTTAGGTCAAAAAGTCCACCTCATAGGAGAGTCAATAATTCTTATCCTCGCTCTAAGACACCGCAACCAAAAAGGAATATTGGTCTACAAAATCGACCTCATGGATTTCCCGTAACTTGGAACAACTTCCAACCTCAAAGTTACATGCCATGGGGAATGTGTCCTCCATTTTCACATCCCAATCAAATGCAAGGGATGTTTAGCTCTAACAACTTTAGACCCATGAGATATTAGGGACCAAATGTTTGAGTTGTTGTCTTAAATTAATAGATATGCCTTGGAGTTGACTTGGAACCCGTTGAGTGGATAAAAGATAGTGGATGCTCTAAACACATGACGGGCAACCGAAAACTCTTCTCCACCTACAAGGCATACAATGGAGGTAACGTCATTTTTGATAGTAATCATCGCGATAACATCATTGGCAAATGTATGATTTCTAATGACTCTTAATATAGATAATGTAGAGCATGTGGATAATTTGAGATTTAACTTGCTAAGTGTAGGTCAAATATGTGATAATTAGTATAAAGTAATATTCTCTGAACATGATAGTGAAATAACTAAGGACGAAAAAGTCATAGGTAGAAGTATTAGGAAAAGCGGCTTGTATGTGATGAAATTAGAAAAGAAGCCGAAAGACAAAGTTTGTCTTACAACAATTGTAGAAAATTCCACTTTGTGGCATAGGAGACTAGGTCATGCAAATATGCATCTAATTCAATCGTTGGCATCTAAGGAACTAGTTAGGAACTTATCTAAGCTTAAGTCTGATCAACATTTTTACGATGCTTGCAAAATTAGAAAACAAGCTCACGCTAGTCACAAAGCTAAGAATATAGTCTCAACGACGAGATGCTTAGAACTTCTTCACATGGTTCTTTTCGGTCCATCCGTTGTACGGAGTTACGGAGGAAACCTCTACACCTTAGTCATAGTAGATGACTATTCTAGGTATACTTGGACAATATTTCTTAAGAATAAAACGGAGGCTTTCGAGAAATTTAAAATGTTTAGCAGGAAAATCAATTAGGATGTTCAATAGTGTCACTTAGGACGGACCACGGTAGGGAATTTGATAATGAAGTGCAATTTAGAGAGTTTTGTAATGCCAATGGTATTACACACAACATCTCAGCTCCACGCACTCGACAATCAAATGGTGTGGTAGAAAGGAAAAATAAGACACTACAAGAAATGAGTAGAATAATGTTGAATGAACAATCGTTACCACAAAAGTTTTGGTGTAACGCCGTAAATACTTCAACCTATATCCTAAACCGAATCTTAATTAGAGCCATCTTAGGAAAAACACTCTATGAACTATTGAGAGGTAGGAAACTTACTCTTGATTATTTTAAAGTGTTTGGAAGCAAGTGCTTCATTCTAAACACCAAATACTACCTCACAAAGTTTGACCCAAAGTCATACGAAGGTGTCTTTTTAGGTTATTCCTAAAATAGCAAAGCCTACATCATCCTTAATAAACACACCATGAAAATCGAAGAATCACTCAATGTGACATTCGATGAAACTCTTCTACCCTCTAAGACATCACCCTTGATGGATGATGACTTAAATGAAGAAAAAGCATTTAAGGTTACCGAAAAGAAAAACCTAGAAAATGACATTGAGGATGAATCTTTAGAAATTGACGATGTAGTCAATATTAAGGAATCTAAGAACCATCCATTCGAAAATGTCATAGGAAACCTTAACCAAAGAACCCTTAGGTCTCAAGCCCAAAACCAAAGTAACTTCGTTTGTTTTATATCAAATATAGAACCTTAGAATGTGAATGAAGCCTTAAAGGATGAAAGTTGGATAATCGCTATGAAAGAAGAATTAAATCAATTCATTACAAACGATGTTTGGGAGTTAGTACCACAACCTAAGAATATGACAATCATAGGAACTAAATGGGTGTATAGGAATAAGTTAGATGAGAACGGTGTTGTATCTCGTAATAAGGCTAGGTTAGTCGCCCAAGGCTATAATCAACAAGAGGGCATCGATTATGATGAAACTTATTCCCTAGTTGCTAGGTTAGAGTCTATTAGGATCTTGCTAGCTTATGCTTGTGCCTTAGATTTTAAGTTATTCCAAATGGACATAAAAAGTGCATTCCTGAATGGTATCATCGATGAGGAGGTATACATGGCACAAACTTCGGGATTCACTGACTTCGAAAAACCAGATCATGTTTATAAACTCAAGAAAGCTTTATATGGTCTTAAACAAGCTCCTAAAGCTTGGTACGATAGATTAAAATCTTTTCTTATTAAACATGAATACAACATGGAATGGTAGATAACACGCTTTTTACAAAGAAGAAAAGTTCAAATCTCATCATTGTTCAAATATATGTCCACTGACATTATATTTCGTATCAACTTTTCAATGACAGTGTGATGACCTGCCAAAATCATGCATGACGAGTTCGAGATGAGCATGATGGGTGAACTTAACTTCTTCCTTTGACTATAAATAAAACAAATGGAAGACGGTATCTTCTTTAATCAATCTAAATATATTAAAAAAATGCTTAAGAAATTTAGCTTAGAAGATTCTAAACTAAAGAAAACCCCCATGTCCTCGGATGCTAAACTCACAAAAGATGAGGAATGTGAGTCGGTAGATAGTACCAAATATCGAGGCATGATAGGTAGTTTACTTTACCTAACGGCAAGTATGCCCGATATCATGTTTAGTGTTTCCCTTTGTGCACGCTTCCAAGAGGATCCCAAAACCTCTCATCTTGAAGCGGTTAAGCGTATCTTCCGATACATTAAAGGCACTACGCACTTAGGATTATGGTATCCTAAGGGGACCGGCATAGAAACCGTAGTATATGCCGACTCTGATCATGCGGGAGATTATGTGGACCGAAAAAGCACTAGCGGTATTTGTACATTCGTAGGATGTTGTCTAACATCGTGGTTCTCGAAGAAACAAACCGCTCTTGCTATATCCACGACCGAAGCCGAATACGTAAGCGCCAGAAAGGCATGTCAACAAGCACTATGGATGAAACAAGCTCTTATCGACTACGACATTCGACTCGATGACGTTCTGATCATGTGCGACAATAAAGGCATGATTGACCTTAGCAAAAACCCGGTGCAACACTCGCGGACTAAACACATCAAAATTCGTCACCACTTTCTTTGGGATAATGTCCAGAAAGGACATATTTCCATCGAAAAGGTCTCATCCAAAGATAATATCGCTGACATCCTCACCAAACCTCTTAAACGTGAATCATTTAATTATCTTCTTCTTGGTTTAGGAAAGATGGAACAGATTCCATAAACCGTTCTCTTCTTTTCTTCTGTCCCGATTCTAGTCGTTGTTTTATTTCGTGTCATGACAACTTAATTACTTCATTCGAAGTATTTTAAGCATTTTTAATTCGCAAAATGCAAATTAAAACGTCACTCATTCCAAAACTTTTGGTCCAACTCCCTCCACTAGAGGCGGCCCCCTGATTTAATTAGACGGCCTCCATATCGATATGGGACTGCCACCAGTCGGGCTATTATGTCTGTCTCCTTATTTTTGTTAAACTCAAAATCAAACACCCTCTTGTGCAGACCTGCGATGAAACACACATAAAAACCACCAAAAACTATAAATCAACCTCTAAAACTTAAATTGAAGATCAACTCATCATTAATAATCACTCCTAATATCACAAAGATCATCAATTGTAAGTCATTCATCTATTTTCTTCTTAATTCGTGTCTAGGATTCATATTGAACACAAAATCAAAATTGAGGATTTTCATTTTTCTTTTGTTTGTATGCAATTAGGACCATAATAAAACAATGTATAACTAATATGTTTCCCGTAGACATAGGTTTTCATAATTGAGTGTGTTTGATAAAAATTTTGATATGAACAAAAACCCCAATTTATTTTGAAATTTCTCACGTTAGCTACAAAAATGTTTTAATGCATTGTTAATACACTCTAAAAACGTTTTTGCATTCATGCATGATGATCTCATGACCATCAATCGAGATACGTAATCAATATGTATTTTTGTTTGGATGAGCAAAATTGAATTAAGGAGTGTTTGGGTTAACTCATAGGTTTTTGTTTTAGAGGCGAGTTAGCCGCAACTCCACATTTGTTGCACATAGGCACACACTAGGCAGCACACATTCTTATAAAACAGATACTAGTTTCACAATAATAAAACTCTATATTAATATTTCTTTTTAGGTGCCTAGTGCCTTGATGAAAACTGGGTCCAGATCACCAAAACACTCGTCCTATATTCCAATTATCCATCAAATGAATTCAAACAACCTCTACAAAACACGTCTTAAACATCTAGAAAAATTGATACAATTATGAGGAAAGTGGTTTTAAATCAAGACTTTAGGTGACATAAATACTCTGAATGCTGAATGCTAAGTTTGGGTCAATCGGTTTCGAGTGTCTTTTTAAAATAAGCGAGCAAATTGTTCCCCGTTTTGCTCTTGAGTTCTATAGTCAAGTTCATTTTGACTATAATCCTGAGGGTCACTTTGTTGTTCATTTCTTCATTCAAAATAAATCGTTTTTTTTCACTCTCGAAGAGTTTAGTCAAATTCTGGGTATTCCCTTCAAATATCATTGTTCTTATTCCGACAAGTGGTCACTTGACTACTTAGAGATTTATACTCCCTCAAACGGTATTTATCAAACCTCTCATCCTTCTCCCAATGACATTAAATCCCTAGTTCAAATTGCTTGAAAGAAACCCATAACTCGTATTCGTCATAAGAAAATCATTGATGTTGAAGAAAATGAAATTCTAAATCGTGAAATTCAATGTCATATGAAGTCTTGGTTGAAATCATTCGTAAAAACGTGTTTTGTCCAGATGGTAACCGAGATCATGTCCCGGCATGTCTATGTCACATGCTTTATTGCATCGCGACTTCCACAAAGTACAATCTAGCATTTTTTATTCTAAAACAAATGGAAGCCGTTAGGCGACAACATAAGGTCAATCTACCTTATGGAATGTTATTGACTAGATTGTTCAATCACATTGTGTCAAATTTTCCCGAATTGTCAAATGATACTACATCTTATATGATCGTTTTATGTATCCCTTTGCTCCTCATTATGAGCGAAAGACGCGAGCAGATCATGGCACGAAAAGATGTCGTCATTCAAACTCCGCTTCTTCCTCCTCCGTCTTCGTTCATTCATCATCATCTCATCACATGGATGATAATGACGATGAAAATGAAGAAGATACTTCTCGTGCTTGTACTCCTTCACCCTCTCGATTTGTCAACTCTTTGTCAAACGTTGTTCCCCATGTCTTTAAAAACCCACCTCATGAAAGTCAAACCATGCACACTTACCAAACCGAAATCCTAAATCACCAAAGTCAACACCGAGATGAGCACCAAAATGGGTTAAGGTTAATCGAAAGAGCACTTAAGAACTTGTTGAAAGGTAGAAATAAATGACCAAGTTTGAAGAAGTATTAGATACTTATTATTGTTACTTGTCTCACTAATTACTCTATGCTTTGCTACTTAGTCTAATGAATTTATTAGTAGACGGGCAATAAAAACTTGCCTTGGATGATCATTTAGTTTTATCATCCTAAACCATTTTTTTCATACTACTTAAGATATTATGCTATATTTATATAATTGCCATGCATGCTTAGATTAGTATTCTTATGCCTATGCTTAATTCTCCCCAAATTAAACTTGCTTTATGCTATCCTGCTTGCACTTTGATAACAAAACTAGAATTAGGTGATTCTTGAGAATTAGGATTCGTTGCACCCTATTGTCACTAGTCTCTCTTTTCTAAATAGATATGAAAAACTAGTATTTCTAGGAAAATTCCGTAATCCCCAGAAAACGGCCCCCAAATACATGGGGCGGCCCCCAAACATATATGGGATCGCCCAGTATTTAAGGGACCACCATCAGTAGGTTTATGAACTTTTTACTGTTCTTTCTTTTTCTGCAACTTTGAGCCTCTCTATTCTATCCCCAGCTGGCATTACTCTGCTTAGACACATGACCTTTTAAGCCTTTTTCACCCAATACCATGCTTTTCCATATTCTCTTCTTCCTTCAAACATATAAACCACTACTCATCTTCATCATTCACCATCTTCTCTTCTTTCCTTGCTCTAAGTCTTCCACTCAAATGAGTTCTTCACACCCACCTCCAAACTTCACAAGAAAACCTAGGATTTCGGCAATACAAGTTTGGAGAAGAACCACTCATACACCACAATCATCACCACCATCTCAAAATGTCTCATATCCGCATCCACCTCCACCAAGAGCCAACTTTTAACCTCCTTCACCACCTAACAACAACCCTAATAGGGATCAAATGGTCAATCAACTCCACCATATTTCTCAACTTCTTGAAACAAATCTCCATCATGCAACTAATGCCTACTCTCAAGTACCACCTTCTACACACTCTCTATCGCCATCTTTGATTCACCCAACTACTCTTAACCAAATCAACTTTCACTCGGGGTTTTGCCATTGTTGTATGTACACCCAAAATCAATTTCAATCAATAAGAAATGAGTTTGACTTCATTCAATTCCTTCTAACTCACCCCTTATATCAAGCTCCACCACAACCAAACAATGCACCACCAACCTCTCCCTTATCACCTCGTCACTATTAAATACTCTCATATGTTTAACCTATCTAAATAAATGACAACCCATCTTTTGCTCATAGCATTTCCTAGACATCAAGAATCATCTAGTCTAGCTCTACCTTTAGTTTGCAATGTTTCTTTACGCTGTGTCTTCTTTGTTTAATTTATAGTCTTGTAATATTCATGCTTTTTAAGTATGAATTTACTTTATTATTATGAATGAATGGATTTTTATTATTATGGGTGACTTGCATGCATATCTTTAGTTGGCTACTTCTTTTCTACATAGCGCTATATATATATTTATCGTAATCATTGCTACTAGTTAGAAATATTTGTATTTCTAACTCGGTTTGTAGCAATTCATCATAGCTCGATCCTTTGGTGCTCTAAATGAGGGGGAGTATACATCAAGGGAGAGCTTTAGCATCGTCGATCTCTTTCTCTTCTTAATTCGACGATCTACCTTTTTGGATTCGACAAAAAGGAGGAGAAATCGATTAAAACTCATTAATAACTTAAAATATTTATTTTTATGTAAATGAGTTTATATTTTGTTATCATCAAAAAGAGGGAGATTGTTAATACAATTAATGTCTAAAAACGTTATTTATATTTTTCGACTCCTCTACGTTTGGAGATGACAAAATGTAAAAAAGTCAACGATAAAAATAAACGTTTACGCGTTACTAATCATAAATTTCTATTTTGACGTAAATCACTTAAGGTATGTATAAACAAATCATTAAACATGATTAGTGATCAAGAATATATTTTTTCTTAACCTTTACATTTCTACAAAAGTATTTTTACAAAAATAAAAATATACAAATTATTTTTATTAATAAAAGAAATGTTTTATTTAATTATAAAAATTTAAAACTGGTTTTCTTCTCAAAACAGAAGGTTTTATACCAGTTTTAACCTTCCTCACTAAAAGACAAAAATGAGAGCGTCTACCTAAGGGCGGCCCCTTGATAGGCACGATGGCCCCCAGATATATCTGGGACCGCCCACAGGAGACGTTACCCAGTCTTGGCTATAAATACTGCACTATTCCCTGCAGTTTTTCAGACCTCTTAGCATGAATTTTTTAGATCTCTTTCTCTCGCCAAAACTTTTTCTCTCTCTCTAAATCTCTTGACTACTAACATAGTTTAATCTTGTTTTAAGTGATCCAATCTCATCTTCTTCCTTCTTCTATCAAGTGCAAGAGAAGAACACTCGTATTCGCCAAGAAACGAAGTGTTGTAGATTAGTGATTCATTCTATCTTCTTCTAAGATCCAAACATCTAGTTTCTTGATCTTGCGTTAGTGTGTAAAATCGGATAGTGTATAAATCCGATAGTGTTGATTGTGTGAGGGTTAGTATTTTAATCCTTAAAATACATCGGTGAAGTGGTAGATTGGTTCTAGCTAAGATCAGGACCCGACATTTAGCTTAGTGTCGAAAAACAACGTAAGCGACGTGTAAACCGTTTTCTCCGCCTAAAGGGAGCTTGTTGACATAGTGAAATCTCGAGTCGGATACTCGGAGAGTGGAGTAGGGCGAAGAAGAGCTTCGTAGCCGAACCACTATAAATCTTGGTGTTGTGATTTGATCGTTCTTTCCCTTATCTCTTTTATTGTGTTTTGTATATCTTTCATTGATTATATTGTGATTGTGAGTAGATAGATTTATTGATTGTTTCATATTGTTGGTTGATTGAAACATACAAATCGAATCTAAATAATTTTTGAAGTGAAATTTTAAAACACCAATTAACCTGTAAACTATTCAACCCCCATTCTAGTTTCCACAAGATTCAAGATTCCTAAAATTGAAAGGAAAAAAACCAAAAAATATAAGAACACTCAAAATCAGAAATCTATCATAAAGCCATCCAAAAACGCCAATATCATTAAAAGCAAAAACCCTATATCTAAAAAAAATCTGAAACAAAGGCCCAGATTTTACAAATTACAATATACTATAACATAACACTTATTCAAAATTATAAAGAAATACACCATGAATTAATTGAAAATTAAAAAGAAATAGAGCATAAATTATAAAAAAATACCTTCTGGATTAAAGAGAACCGACTTAGTTTGTGTGTGTGTTTTTTTGTTTAGTGTATGTGTTGACCTTCATTTGTGGTGGGTGATACTGTAACTATTAACAGACCGACAACAGAAAGTAAGTAGGCAGATGAAACGGCAAGAAGAATCGCGAATAGTTTACACCGTAGGAAAGAAACCATATAAGGAACATGCCACATTACTGGACAGGATAGGCAGTGGACTAAGATAATGGCCAACAAAGCAGGCTTGAGTAAGCCCAACTCAATAGCTGCAACCCATAACATGCTTCTTAGTATAGTTATAAATTATAATGATGCTTTCAAAACTATGGCCAGTGATTTGCACACTCAATTTTTTGATTGAGACACTCACTGTACAAGCAGTTAGAGCACGCTATACAAGCATGTAATGCACAGACTAGAGTGTCCCAATAAAAAAAATAAGTGTGCAAATTAATTCCCCAAACCTATTGATCTTGTTTCCAAGCATCACCAGGGACTAGTGGGCTGTTTCCAAGGCCTCCCTAACAGCCCAATAGCTTTAATAAATAGTAAGCCTAATAACCCAACTCCATGGTAACTTTAGGTAAAAATGTTACTACTTTACTTTTACTTGCAAAGCCAAAGCCTGCAAGCTAGCTGTCTTCTTTGGCCAATGTTTTCTAGCTTTACAATTTTGCTTTCATTTCTTGCAAGTTAGCGTTTGAGCTAATATTTATACAACAATGACTCAACTTTTCTTTATTTTTATATATTCGAATAGGAATCAAACTATTAGATGCTAACTCTTATCCTTTTACAAAAGAGTAAAGCGTTGTTCACGATCCGAACAAAATATAACGTTAGCATGAAACGTAACCTTGACATGTAGAACACGTACGTTTGTTAGTTTAAAACATAACTTTCTTTTAAGCTAAAAGATCGTTATCCAACTTTAAATTTTTCCGAAAATAATCTACCAATGTTTTTCTATGAACTCGGCCCCTTCGTCACAAAATCCTAACTTCGCCCCCTTATACAACGTATATGAGAATGGCACAAATATTTCGTTCGTCGCTTAATGAACGTTCTTCTGTTTTCGGGTGACCAAATTGCTAGCTAAGATTTAGTTTACGATATAATTTGTACTAGAAAGTTGGTGTATCATATAACTTTGCCACATTGATATTCCTGCTCGACACGCATTGTTTTAATATTAGTTAATTAATCAATTCACACCACTAAAGACAATTTACGCAGATATAACTTGTAGAACAAGAAAAAATAATTGCACATAAACATAAAATCCAATCACTAAAACTAATTAACCTCGTATATAAATATATGGTGGTTAGTTGGTAATTTTAATACCCCAATCAAACCATATAGAGAGAGATAGAGAGAGATGGGTTTGAGTTCATTGCTACATTGTGCATGGAGTATGATTCTATTAGGGCAACTTAATCGCGCAAGCTCGAATGCTTCAAGTGAGCTAAAACAAAAACCAAATACATCATCACTCTCATCAGGATTTCAAATGCCGTTGCATTATCCACGTTATCAGAAGAATGATTACGAAAAGATGGAGGAGTGGAGACTGGATTTGCTTCTTGAGCAATATGGTTTTATGTTTTGATGGTTGCGTGGACGATAAAAGGGCTTATGCGATGGGAGCTTTCTTGTGGCCTCATCAACTCTAGATTAATCTATTTCTCCCTCTATATCCGCTTAATCTCTCTATATTATCTCCATCATATCATATTGATCCATCGGTTATGAAAAAAGAAAAGCGACGTAAAATCAGGATTATAAGTGTCTTGTGCACGCCAATGTATAACAAGCCATATGTTTGATGTAAGATAGATTGTGGTCGATGTCTATATGTATCACGATTATGTAGTTGTGCATCATATGTTTTAGTGTTATATTATCATTGCTTACTAATAGCTTACATATAGAAACCATGACAAAGTGAAAATATGTATCAGCTGACTTGCAAAACTATGAAAGGGTGAATGCAAAGAGTGCTTTGGATACTAAAATTAA
Organism: Tanacetum coccineum; assembly: GCA_026074375.1. Lineage (NCBI taxonomy): Eukaryota > Viridiplantae > Streptophyta > Magnoliopsida > Asterales > Asteraceae > Tanacetum > Tanacetum coccineum. Next base: position 11,798 of record BQNB010086299.1, on the reverse strand, counting down.
GCCCTGATAGCTAACTTAAAAAAACATGGGCCAAGACTTATACAAGCCTGAAGCCTATGACATTCATGATGCTACTTCAAGATGCAAAGAGTGCTCTAGCATGAGCCTGTGACCTTTATTAAACTAACACCTCTCGAACTCACAACGCTCCTTTAAAATGACAAGGGCTTGTTTGTTAAAATTATCTATTAAGTCATGGTTAATTAAAAAATAATTTAATGCAGACACCTTCAGTTTTATTACTTAATATTTTCAGTTATATTTCTTTATTAATAATATGACTTCATATATTCAGTTTTTTTCATATTAATTTAATTAAGTCGAATTCAAACAACAACAAAAACATATGCAAACACTGAAACACATGGTGTCTCAGAGCGTGAACTTGATGCTAAACAGAACTTCAACTTGCAATCCAATGCGCCAAACCATGAACGAAACAACCAACACGTAACCAAATCATAATGTTGATGTTGAGATCTAACAAATGAAAGCGACGCGACACATAACTAGTCAATTATTAATCTGGCTAAGACCGTAATATCACATTATAGTAAATGTATACCATCACAAACACGTTGTGCTTTTTCATTGACAATTTAGCAATGCTATTTAAAATCTTGACACACTTATTGAAAATGTTAGAGATTGAAAAATTGCTTAACCAATGATCCATTTGGTAAATATAAACCATACGGGTAATTTTTTAGTACATTTAAAAAAATACGTAGCTATTATATGGCTTAAACCCTATTTATATCTTACTAATTTATCATTGGAACAAGAAAACACAATACAATAATAAAACCAAGAATGTGCATAGCCAGAAAATAATAGTGAGTTTGAACAGGTATTTGTGGTCTGCTTTTGTTTGTACAATCATTTATTTAGTTGGACAGGAAGACTAGCATAATGTGTACTACCTTTCCCTGTTTTCATCATACAAACCTTGGTGTATGTAATAATTACTAGCATCATATGACATTTCTTGCACTTCTTTATTAGCTTCTAAACATCTTCCAAGATTCACTAATCATCAACACTGTCAAATATATAAAAACACCAATCATAACATTCATAGTATGCGTCAACTTAGTTGTAGCACACGCAAATTATATCTCTATATATGTATATGGCCGTTTTATGGATTTTGGTGCCCCGTGTCATCACCACACAAAGGCTTTTAAACACATTCACAAAATACACATATGTAAGTAATGCATGAACCAATTAAACTCAAACTTCATGTTGTGTATATATATAATAGAAGTGCATGGAATTTTGTAGTTCTCGTCAAACGGTGTCCGTGTGCAATAGCACCACTTGCACTCTCGTAAAGACGGCCTGAATGTACTAGTATTCATCTTAGGTAAAGTTTTAACAACAATAGCACCAACTTTTTGGTGCAACACATTCAAGCTCATTAAAGTATCAAACACTTCCAATTGCCTTCATATGTTTATATTCAATGTATATATTTAAAATTTTACATTTAACATGAAGTGGTCCAAAAGTTTGAAGCCCTAAAAAGCACATCACATGCCCTTCATACCAACCTAACCTTTTTGTATGCGGTACCAGAAATATTCTAAGGAATAAATTATTTACTAAAACAAATCTTTTGTCCCCAAAAGTCCTAACAATACAACCATAACCACTTTCTTTATATCATAAAACACATCTTTCTTCAAAAAGAAAGATAACCCTTATTTTTATTTTATTAAAACCGTGTGAAGACATACGAAAGTAGTATAAAATCAGTGTTTAAAAGTAGTATTTTAAACATTAGCATTTGCTAATAATATGCACATGAATCAGTTTTGGATTATATATATTTCGGTTGTCGATTTGTTTGATTGTCGTAAAAGTTAAAAAAGGCAGGTCACTAGTTTGAGTAGTATGGTAGTTACACTGGCTTGGGCTTGGGCCAAATGCTATTAGCCCAACCGCAACTTTTAAATTGTTGCCTATCCTATCACAACTAAATTTATCACCGATTATGACACGATAAGAATGAGGTGACGATGTGATATTACCCTTTTATACAATAGGGAAGCATACCACTATGTTTTGAGCTTACCAAATGATGAGGTATAATCTCTCCCGAAACCTCCAAAGGAGAAATACAGTTAATCGCCTTTGCTAAACTAGCACGGCCTATGCCAGACACGTACCCCGGAGAAGCTGGTATGTCGAAGGACATGTCAGGTCTGGAGTCACTATTGCCGTGCCGGAGGAGCAAAACCCAAGGACAACCCGACAAGTAGTGTACTGGTTTGGATCACTGTCCTTAGGTTGGCACACAAACGACGATCGGGTCAGGGAGCAAAGAGGAAGTACTAACCCAGCGACTGCCTCACTGACCCTAGACAAGATCCATCATTCTCGTGTCGTCAGGTAAGACTCTAGTAGTATAAAGAGAGAAAACCCTTTCCACGAGAGGACAAAACATACACACTTCGAACCACACTTTTCTCCTTATATTCTTGTGGAAAACTAGAAGGGGGGGAGGGGGGTTGAATAGTTTTCCCGCTTTTTAATTTAACGTTTATGTTTGTTTGTAAAACTGATATTAAGAACATGTTGTGATTTCTGTGAATGATGATGAAGAGACGTTGATCTTTAAAGAAGAGAGTCGATCAAAGATGCTTGATAAACAAAATGACCCAATTTCCATAGAGAAGAAAATTAATATTTCTCCAATTGATTATTCAAAGTTGAATAATATAAAAGATGATTTTGGTAAACGTTTTGTTACTCAAAAAGAATTGGATGCGGAACAAGCTTTTTGGTTGAAACATTCAAACCAAACTTTTGTTACTCCTATTAATTCACATACTCCTGTTAGAATTGAAGCTCCTAGTGAACTTCCTAAGGTAAGTTTGGTAAATGAAAGCTTTAAAAAGCTAAAATTTCAACTTGCCAATTTTAACAAGGTGGTGAAAATAGAACCACATTTGATGCTATTACAGCATGTGCATGGGGGTTTAAACATACAAAAGCTTGTTTTCAAACTGAAATAATTCCATTTATAAAAAATTTAAAAGACACATTTAATGCGTTTGATAAAACTTCTAGATGAAATTACTAAAGTTCAAAATATTTTTGACCAAATGGAAGCTGCTGTTGATCAGTGTTCTGTAAACAAAAACAATCTTGAAATTCAAATCAAACAACTTCGTATTAATAATGATCAACCCTTGAATCAAATCATGTCTTAGGAAATTATACATATTGCTGTGAATTTTGTTGATATTCTGGATGTGAATAAGTCATGTGTGAATGAATGCTGTAAGTGTCTGAAACTTAAGACCGAGCTTCTCAAAAAGAAATATTTCATTGAAAAAGATGTTTACGATAAACTTGTCTAAAGTTATTCAACTTTAGAAAAGCATTGCATTTCTTTGGAATTAATAACTCAATTTAATCAAGAAATTTTTCAAAAATAGAACCAAAATGCTCCCACATTTAATCAATTATTTGAAATAAATGAATTGAAAGCTCAGTCACAAGAAAAGGACACGGTCATAAGAAAGTTGAAGGATAGAATTAAATCTTTGATGGGAAAAGAAAGTGCGGAAAAAGTAAAGAATAACATTGATGAGATTGAGACAATAAACATTGAGCTGGAGCATAGTGTGGCAAAATTACTTTTTGAAAATGAAAATTTAAGATAAGAAAGAGAGCATTTGAAATCAATTTACAAAGACCAATTAGATTCAAATAAAAAGACACGTATTCGATCTAAAGAACATAGTGACTCTCTAATTGCTCTAATCAATCCAAAGTCTATTGAAAATTCAGATTTAAATGCTCAACTTCAAGAAAAGGTTTTTGCTATTGCAGCATAGAAAAATGAATTAAGGAAACTTAAAGGAAAAAGTGTTGTTGATACTGCTATTTCAAAACCTTCTGCCGTCAGTATTGCTCTAGGAATGTTTAAGATTAATTTGGAACCACTAGCCCCTAAGCTGTTGAAAAACAAGGATGCTCACATAGATTATATTAATCACTCTAAGGAAAATGCAGACATTCTTCGGGAACTAGTCGAAAATGCTAGAGCTTTAAGCCCTCTTAACATTAATTTAGACTCGGCCTGTAAGTACGTTCAAAGAATTTAGGAAGTGTTAGTCTATGTTAAAGAGACATGCCCTTGTCTATCAAAACCTAGTGCTAGCAGATCAAAGCCTTTAGGCAATGCAAAAAACAATAGGATCATACAACCATCAAGTAGAAACAAGATCAATAAAGTAGAAGAATAATCTAGGAGCGTTAAGTCTAGGAAGAATAAAATGAATCCTGTTAACAAAACTGAATGTAATGATCATGTCATGCAATCTGTGTTAAATATGAATTCTGTTTCTAAACCTATATGTAATGCACTTGTTAAGAATTCTATGAGAAATGCAAAATTTGAATCTATGTGTGCTATCTGTAACAAATGTTTGTTTGATGCTAATCATTATATGTGCCTTATTGATTATGTGAATGATGTAAATGTGAGATCAAAATCTAAATCCAAAAGAAATAAAATGAGAAAAGTATAGAAACCTACAGGAAAGGTGTTCACTAAAATTGGATATAGTTGGAAACCTACATGTGGAAAACTAGAAGGGGGGTTGAATAGTTTCACCACTTTTTAATTTAACGTTTATGTTTGTTTGTAAAACTTGGATTCGACTTTTTGTGAATTCAATGCTTGCACAATATGAACAATATAAGTATATGAAGTGATAAAGTAAGACAAGAGATAAGAGTAAGAACAATCAAACCACAACGCAAGGATTTATAGTGGTTCGGTAACGAAGCACCTCTTCCCCCTACTCCACTCCATGAGCACCAAACTCGAGAGTTTTCTTCACTATGTCAATAAGCTCCCTTATGGTGGAGAAAACCGTACACAACGTTGTTTACATAGATTTACGACACAAAGCTAAATCTCGAGTTCTAATCTTGGCTAGAACCAATCTATCACAACACAACTTCATGACTTGTTCACTCCTTCACAACTTCTTCACAATATCACACCTTCTTCACGACTTCACAACTTCTTCACAACTTCACACCTTCTTTACAACTTCACAACTTCTTCACAACTTTACAACTTCTTCACAACTTCAAGACTTCACTTCACTACACTACTTATATCACAACTATCTAACACTACTTGTTAAAATTACCACGATCTAACTATACTTACAAAGATCGTCAAGATCTAGCTACTACACACGACTTATAAGATATACAATTGATTTACAAATATGTGATATGAATGCAACAAGATCGCTATGCACACTAAGGTGTAATACTTCTTCACTTGATGATAGAAGTATTCTTCTCTTGCACTTAAGGAATTGAGCTTGGATCACTTAGAAACAAAGCTTTATGATTAAATGATCAAAGGATTTAGAGAGATGTGTGGGTTGTTTTAGAACAGAAAGAATGAGTGCAAAAGGTAAGAAAAATGTTTGGGAATAGTCCAGTATTTATAGGAAAAACTGAGCTTAAATAGGGTGTCGGCCCCTTTATAATTAAGGGGGCCGCCCATGTATTTAAGGGGGTCGCCCATTTTCAGACGCTCCCCTTTTTTGTCCTATTCAGGGGAGGTGTTTACTGGACTTGTTCTAGCCGTTTTAGGTTCGAAAATTTGAAATTCAAAGTGTTTTATTTTGAATAAAACATTTCTTTTAAATGTAGAAAATGTTTTGTGATGTTTATAAAAATGTTTACAATATTTTATAAAAGTTTAAGGTTGAATAAAAATTTCTTTTGATCATAAAATGCATTAAGTATTTATTTATTCATACATTTAAGTGATGTAAATGTTGAAATGAGAATTTACTCCTAATTACATGTTTACGTTTAATTTTACGTTGAACGTTTTTATATTTTGTGATTATTAAAACGTAAAGATGTGAAAGATATTAATAATGTTTTTAGGCATTATATTTTTATCAACAATCTCCCTCTTTTTGATGATTATAAAATTTAAACTCATTAAATGTAAAATTATTTTTAAACAAGTATTTAGTGAGTTTCATGTAATTTATCCCCTTTTTTGTAGAATCAAAAAGGCATCGTCGAGGATTGCTAGTAAAATCGACGGAATAAGTGCTCCCCCTTGATGTGTGCTCCCCCTCGTTCGAGGGCACCAAGGATTCGAGCTATGGTTTCTTGGCTACAAAATGGGTTAGAACAATACAAATATTTCTAACATGTAGCAAGGAAGAAAAATATGGCATACAACCAACAATGATCATTCATTAAAATTAAAATAGTGTGTGAAACACACTCATGCATACATAAGGAAAATAACATGCTAACATACATGAAATTAAAACTACAAAAAGTCCTATAACTAGTAAAGCTTCATAGGACTTGCTTGCAAAATGGTGGATGATCAATTATTTGAGAGACTAAACATAGAGTATGTTTAGTTTGGGGAGGATGGTGGAGGTGGTGTGATGATGATTGGTGGTTGTGAGAGCATATGTTCAATATATGAAAACATATATTGAAGTTCATCTCTTAACCCAAAGATGAGGGTTCGGTTGTGGATACAACAAAGGCATGAGTTACCATGTGCTTCAAGTAAATTCCAAGGAATAGGATGCTCAATGATAGGTGGTGAAGGTGATGGAGTATCAAATTGGACATCAAGTGGGGTAATTGGGGAAAGAGTGAGAGTGATGTCCATTGATGCATTTTCTTGAGTTGGATGTGGTGGAGAAACCCTTGGAGGAGGAGATGTTGGTGGGTTCAAGTAACCATTTGGTGAAAGTGATGTTGATGAGGTTGGTGATTTGGGTATGTAATCAATTGAAGATGAAGAAGTGTCTTTGGTTGATGGTGTTTTGGAGGGTGCATTAGGAGCACTAGGTGATGAAATTGGAAGTTTGGGTGATGGAGTTTTTGTGTCATCTTGGGTTAAATCCACAAACAATTGTTTTGGTGGAATGATGTTGATTTTTGGTCTCTTGGAGACTTTGGAACTAGAGGCTGTAGTGGAGGCCATAGAGGTTTATGGTGGTTGATGATGAATGAAGGAGATGGTGAATTGGTGATTTGCATTTGGAGGGAATTTATAAGAAGAGATTTGTTTGAAAATGGAATGAATTTGAATAAGTTTAGGATATTCCAAATTTTCTTCGAGCATTCTGGGCAAATATAGCTGATACAAGGTAAAAGAGGGCAAAAAGCAGAAAAAATATTGTTTTACTTGTAAAAATCTATGGGCGGTCCCCTTAAATAGGGGGCGGTCCCCTTAAAATTAAGGGGGCCGGCCTTGATGAATTAAGGGGGACGGCCTTGATGAATTAAGGGGGTCGCCCACTGTTGGTTCCATTTTTCACAGAAAATCGATTTTTCTCATAATTTTTGTGAGGGTATTTTTATTTTGGTGGTTTATTTGTAGCAAGCGCTATAGAGTTTTTATAAGCACATTTAATCATATAACATATAATAAACACATTGAATCATGAAACCAAAGTGGCATAGCTAATTGATTTAATAAAACAACCAAAGGTTTAAGGCATCATAGCAAACAAGTACCTAAAAGATAACCAACCCATAAGTCTTTCCGAATAAATCGGATGATCACCACACAAGTTGTTAATAACATACACATAATTAAGTTAGAAATTGTTTCAAACTAAGCTTAGTCATTAAGCTCACTTCACTCATATGTCTTCATTTCTTCTTCTTGCTAAACACTCCTTTTAGTGCCTTTCCAAATGATTTGAAACCTCCGCGCATCTCCTTATGTATTTGTTGCGTTTGGTTGAGCAAGTCGGTTTGACGTTCAAAGAGAGTTTCATCGATTCGTTCAGAAATGGAAGGACTTTTGGTAGTTTTGGTAGTTGAGTAGATCAAGAGAGTTAAGATAGGTTGTAGGAGATGGAGTACTTGCACGAGAAGTTTCGACATCATCATCATCATCATGTTGATGAGATGACGTGCTGTGATGATAAGAAGACGAGGATGAGACGGAATGGCCTGCCTTGCCACGATCACTTCGAGGTCTCCGAGTTTGTTTAAGAGCAAGAAGACGCATGACTCGATCAACAATTTCATAAATGCCATTGTCGAGGTGAGGATATGCTTCCATGATGTGTAGATAAAGACGAGTCAAGAACATACCATATGGAAGATTGGCAGTTGGATTAGCTCTAGCACATTCGATTCTTTTGACAAAGAAGTAAGCAAGATTGTATTGTTCTTCGGCAACAACACAATACAACATATGAGCAAGACAAGTAGGGAGATGGTCCCGTGTCCTCCTAGTCCGAACACATTCTCTCGAATGAGCTCTTCCCATTGCTTCATGTCGGGGCTTAACTCTTTGGTGAGGATTTGATTTGGAGTAAGAGTGACGGTTTGACTTTTAATGAAACGGTCTACCATGACACATTCCAATTCAAGAAGTCGACGAATATCGTCAGGAGTAGGAAGGTCGATGGAATATGGTCCCTCAGTTTCTTGAGAATACTCAAGAGATGAAAGGTCCTACTCGTTGGTAAAAACGGCTTGACCGTTGTAAGGAATTTTGAGGATTTGACCGAATTGAGCAAGAGTGAGAGTTATGAATTCATGTTGAATCATAAAGGAGATGAAAAGATAGCCATATTCATCGGTTTGAACCGTGACTTGACTATAGAAGTCTAAAATAAATCTCGGAACAATCGGTTCGTTGATTTTAAAGAGACAATCAAAGCGAATGTTTGTGAAGAGACGCTCGATGGTGTTGGATTTGTAGTAGGCTTGATCAACAACACGACCTTCGTGAATGTTGCGATTTTCAATGGATTTGTAGAATTTGGCAATGGTAGGGGAGATGCCGGGGATTTTGGATACTTTTGGGATGTAGGATTTAGTAAGGGATATATCGGTGATAGTGGCTCTTGGCATTTTGTCACCTAAACAAGTTATCAACAACATAAAATGTTAATTTTTTTTTTGTTTTTTGAAAAATGACAAATGTGGGACAAGGATTACTTCGACACTAAAAATAACTCCTAAGAAGTGATCCATATGTTCCTTAATTTATTTTTGACTTAATCTCGGATGTCGAAAAATATATATTAGTTATATATTTCAACATCAAGACCATGAACCAAACACTCCCTTATTAATATGAAATTTGTTTAAGCTTGTCAAAAACCATATGTCAAGTATATATCATGTTGACAAGTATAAGTTTATTATTTTTAACTTGATAAAAGTTAAGTGGTGTTTGTTTTTATTCAAAAATCGTGTTTTAAAAGGTTGAACCAAACGCCCATTTATTTTATACTAATCGCAAAATATATCAACATATATATGAATTATATATCTTGATGACTTATACAAGCTAGTTAAGTGTTTACACAAGTGACAAAACTATGGTGATGGTCATTTCGACTCTAAAAGTTGATCCTAAGAAACTAACCAAACACCCCTTTATTTTGATAACACATTTTTTTATTGATTCGAAAAGTATACATTTAGGAATATACATTTTGATGGACAAAGTAATGTTGTTTTACCATGTTTTTGGCATGAATCAACAATGTATAAACTTTGTTTTAAGATTAGAAAAATATGTATGTATATTTATGAAAATTTCGAACCAAAAAAATTTCTGACTCAATTAGTGTTTTAATTCAATCCTATCAAGAATGTAGTGTTCCTATGACTATGGGTATCATTATAGTTATAGAAATCCTAAGCTAAAATAAAATGTATGAAAATGATGAAGAACACCCAATTTTGATTGAAAGCAAAATTAGATGAAATCAAATGAAAAGAAAGATGAAAAACTTACAATAGATGTTGTTGATTGATTAGTTAGTGATTATCCCTTGCGATTTTTAGTTAATTGGATGATTTGAAGTTTGATTTTTGAAGGTTTTGGTGAAAATGGTTCGTTAACAGCAGGTGGAAGAGGAAAGAAAAAAAATTATGTTTGGCTATGTATTTTCGACTGAAGAAGGGTTGTTTGTTTTTCCTGTGGCCGGTCCCCTTAAATAATTAAGGGGGCCGCCCAATTTACACGGCCGCTCCCCTTAATTTTAAGAGGGCCGCCCTCTGAGAAATTTTGTTTTTTGACTATTTTGGACGAGATAATCAAGATTTCAATTTGAGAGGTGATTAAGGGATGAGTTTTCTTGCAAGGAAGAAGAATTAGTTTCTTTGAAAGGAAAATTAATTGATTTGATTTGAGACGAGACGAGAATAGATAGTGAAAATAATAAAATAGCAAGACGTAGTTGAGAAAATCAACAAGTTAATTTCGATGGACGTAGATGATGGTTGACATGGATCCGAGACGATCGTTGGGGTCGAAGGGAGTTGGTTTCATCCATATTGTGTCAATGATCTTCGCGCAACTAATCATATTTCTATGTTAATTATTAACCACTAGCCTGCTCTTCTTCATCTACATGATTTTGCTACGTGGTCATAGAAGATTTCCATTTTGTATGACTAAAATATACGCAAAAGAATAGTTCATAATGAACTAATCTCTTCAAAGCTAGAAAACCAACAAATGGTATTTCTAGAGACTACATTATTTTCTAAGAACTAATTATACTACATCAACATAGTAACACATGGACATTTACTTATAATCTATACTTTACGAATATGAAAAGTGAAACGTACCTTGGTCTTTAGAATAATCTTCATTTATGTCTTCACAATGTAGACGATAAAGGCTCATGGGAACCTTATCATGAATTTCTTAATCCGAAGACAAAGTGTGTATGTGGATGATTAACCTCGGAAGATAAGATGATTTAGCCATTCGGTCCCCATCGTTTCATGGGTCTAAAGTTATTGTTTCCGAACATGTTTTGCATTTGATTTGAACACATGCACTTGGTTGATGTGGATGATTCCACATTTTGTGACTAGTGTTAGAGTAATTTGGTCTACCTTGGTCTCTCCTAGGTTAAGGTGTTTTGGAACGAGGATGAGAATTTTCTTTTCTTCTCGGAGGAGGTGTTTTAGACCTCTTTGTAGGTTTAGTAAATCCGACTCCGGGTTTTAAAGAAGGTTTGTAAAAACGTTTTATCTCATCATCACTTGTAATGGGAATTTTGGTAGTATTTATAAGTATAAATTTTGGATTTGATTCTATTAATTTTTCTTTTGACTCGACTTCTTGAGCTTTTACAAACTCTACTTATTTGGTTTCGCTAGGTGTCCTTTGGTAAAATTAAAACCTAATCCGGATTTATCTCCGGAAGTCTTTTGAGAACTTATTATTTTCTTAAGTGAGTGACTACTATTATTAAATTGATTTATCCTATGTATTTCATTTCTAAGGTTCTCATTTTCAAGCTTAAGTTCTTGACATAATTTACATTCTTCAATTACTTCCTTACCTTTTTCCAACCTAGATAATTTATCTTTTAGTTCTAGTACTTCATTTTCTAATTCTATTTTAGCTTGTTTTAGAGTTTTATTTTTAGCCATGACTTTTAGTCCTAATTTGCATAGTCTACTATATTCATTATCTAAGTCATTTTCGTCTAGTAATGATTGGTCATCACTACCTCATTTGAATCTTTAGCCATAAGACATTTTTTGTCCTTTGTTTTCTCCTCTTCATCATCGTTGCTATCACTCCAAGATCCTCCAACGAACGCCTTTTGGTTTTGATATTTTAATTGTTTTGGAGAATTTCTTAAAGTTTCTTACGGCCATGGCGTATTCTTCATCTTCATTATCGGAGGTTGAACTGTCTTCATCACTAGATTCCTTTCTACCTTTTAAGGCAATAGATCTACTTTGTTCTCTTTTGCTTTTAACGG
>BQNB010086297.1:12306-28233 GCA_026074375.1 Tanacetum coccineum | reverse complement strand
ACATGGGACTCTGGTATCCAAAGGATTCTGGCTTTGAACTAACAGCATTTTTAGACGCTGATCATGTCGGATGCCTTGACACTCGAAAAAGCACTTCTGGAGGGATACAGTTCCTTGGTGATAAACTTGTAAGCTGGATGTCAAAGAAATAAAACTTCACTGCAATGTCTTCAGCAGAGGCAGAGTACATGGCGTTATCTGCAAGTTGTGCTCAAGTAATGTGGATGAGGACACAGCTTCAAGATTATGGCTTCAACTACAACAAAATACCGTTGTATTGCGACTCTCAGTTAGCCATAGCAATATCATGCAACCCCATACAACATTCTTATATAAAGCACATCCATACTCGGTATCACTTCATAAAGGAACAGGTTGAAAATGATATTATTAAATTATATTTTGTCAAAACTGAATACCAATTAGCTGATTAATTTATGAAAGCCCTTCCTGAGGATCGGTTTTTGTATCTTGTCAGAAGGATTGGTATGAGATGTTTGACTCCAGCAGAACTGGAGGTTCTGACAAACATAACTGCTTGATATTATCATCAAACATCATCTTGTAAATATAAAAAAATGGCTTATGTACATTTCTGTGCATAACCCGGGCCTCATCGTAAAGGAAAATACACGTCTCAGTGCATTTTTCCTTAGCAACGAAAAGAGAAGTCTTTTCGGTATTGAGCTACTCTAACAAAACATTCAAAGTTTTGAGCTCATGACAATGGCTTGCAGTTATTTCTGACTGCAACCCGCTTTTCAATCTGAGGAACGCATGTCGTCGAAAAGACAGTGTCATTTCTAAATTTTCTAAATGGCTTATGTGCAAATGTCAGTACATACCACAGGCCGGACTTTTCAAATACAGGAAAGGTTTATAAAACGTATCCTTCCCAATGAGAAAATTAACGGTAACGTTCACTTCTCGTCATTTGAGGCTGTTCTTACAAAACATTCAATTCTTTAGCTCAAGAAAAACAGGAATATGAACGTCATCATTGCGCTTTACCCGTAAAGCGTTTAGAAGCAAGTCCTCTAACATATGGTTTTTTCAAAAAGAATGATCACAATGTTTTCAAGAAATTTCATGTACAATTCAAAAAATCTTTCAAAATTGTGTGTTCAACACTCCATCCCCCACAGTTTTTCAAAAGACAACACTTTCACAATGTCCTATTTTTATAGGGGGGAGTTTTTTCGAAGAAACAAAGTTTTAATGTTCCTTGAAACATCAACAACGACCATACTTAAGTATTCAAAACTTTAAATCCAAATGTTCCAAACCATCATGCTGACCATATTTTCTCCCACAATATTTTCAAGACATATTGAAATCACAAAGTTATTTCAAAAACCTATAGTGTTTATATATAAAATAAAGGGAGGAAAATTATTTAAAATATGATCCTATTCCCGAACTCAATGTGCTGAAGAAAAAGGTTTTTATGGTTCGATCTTATACCCAACAACATCTTAATTTTCACAGACGAATCGTAAGCATAAGGTGGTTAGGTTAGAAATCAATCCTATGATCCAACCAGAACCGGAGGATCTACCCAAGGATAATCCAAAGTTAGAAATAGCAGTCCTTAGGTATGATTGGAGATGAATGTATATAGGAATAATGCCGACTAAGATGAGCCTAACACCTGGAACAATCACAACAAGGAGCTTAGAATGACGTCCTGGTAAGCAATGAAGGCGATGAGAATGAAAAACGTGAAATGTAATGGATGAAAGGGTCTAAAGAAAGCACCCTCCACACACATTAAGGCAGAAACCCGGTCCGATACATAGCTGCAGAAACACAATTGATTGCTGGACATTGTGAAAACGACACTCAAGTGACCCAGTGGAGCAATGCACAACCATCCTAGCCATTACGGGTTTCTCACAAACAGCAACTTGTCTCATTTGTCCACGGAGATACACACTTTATCTATTGACATCTCTTTCCGAGATTTTAGATATTTGAATAGTGCGCAAAATATGCTCCAGCCTCCGAGTACTAAAACCAAAATGCACTAATTGATTCTAGAGCCAAGAGATAAATCTAAATCTCGTTAGGACACATTCCATTTCAAACACTTGTTGAACATCATCAGGTTCACAAGCTGTTATCAAGAGTCCTACGCAATATCACAAGTGAATATTTGCTAGAACATCCTAGTGAATATTAATGTAGTTCACAAAGAAGGATGGAAATCCTGCTTGAGCCAGCATCAAACAAGCGTTTGTAGGTGACTTGTCGAGATACAATATAATCAGACTAGTTGACAAGTGGATATACGATTTGGACCAGAAAAATTGAATTTGACGTTTGATAATTTTGATAAAAACATTACACACCTCCGATGTGTTACAAAACTCCTATTAACGAGATAGACTACTCGAATGATTTTCACATCAATTTTCTCGTTTATCACTATTAAACCTGCGGTTCAAACGGTGGTAAACGGCAACCATAATCCATTCCAAATGCTCAATCAACGAAGACATACAATCTAGAAAGCTCAAGACTAAAAGACAAAGACTTCCGCAAACTCTGATTTGAAGCTTTCGAGATAATGCAAAAGTATGAGCATGTTGGTCAAAGACATAAGATCGCAAGATGGCAAAGACGATAAAGATAATGGAACAAAGGCTCAAAGTTCAAGATCGCAAAGCATGGAAGGAAACAAGCCTACAACAAATCACAAAGACAAAAGACCAAGAACACTCGATGCTTAAACGACAAAAGCAATCTCACTGATCTCATGAAGGAGTGTCATCAATGAACTCACTTCGGGGAGATTGTTAGCCTCAATTTTATTGAGTCAATAAAGGAAGCTCGTTCCCGTGTTCAAGACCTCACTTCGGGGGAGATTGTTAGCCTCAATTTATTGAGTCGAACAAGGAAGTTCGGTCACTCTAAGATGGATCTTTTCGGTTCTTTAAATTAGATTCTGGTTGTAATAGGGATAATATCGGGAAATCGGGCTCTGGCGATCGGTAGTGAATCTAATATTGTATATGTTTCGGGTTTAATCCCAGCCAAAACCCGCCCGGGTCCTATTTAATTTCTCCCGCTGTTAACCTTTAGCGGGACGGGGTTATAAAGCTTTTTTCTAACCATAAGAAAAAGCAATTTGTTCAAATATCAAAATACTTATCTAATTCTCCGTCATTTTTCTCTCTCGCCTCTTTCCTCTCTAAAACAACTCAAACCCCCTTCCATCTTTTACTAGTTTCCGATTTCGTGTTTTTGATCTTATATGAAGTGAAGTGTTACCGGGATCCCTACATTGTTCACATGTAAAGCAATTATTTGTCCATATAATCTTGAATGCTCAACGTTTAATGCTTAGAATTATTAACTTTCATTTCCACTATAAAGGCATGTTGTCTTTTTTCTAGCAATTTAGATAAAATATTCTTAGTTTACTAAATGACACATGCCCCAAAATCTGCAAAAATGCTAATATGGTTTTTTACCAATCATGACGATCTACATTAAAAATTATCATGTTTTGTATGCATCATTTAATTATGTACAACCTACACCTATATTAGCTTGATATATGACAATTAACGTTTAAAATCCATAGAGTCTTACACCATTAGTCACTGTTGATTATATTTGACTCGAAGCATGCTTAGATAAACCTATATGCCTATATCTATATGTTTTATAAATCTAGGTATATATTTTCTCACACTAGAATGTGGAAACTAGAAGGGGGGGTTGAATAGTTTTTACCATTTTAAAAATTAAAACTTAGATTGTCGACTTATGTGAATTCAAGAGATATACACAAGTGTATATGATAGCGATGCAATAAATAAATAAACTAACAACAAAATATAAGCAAGTAAAGTTAAGAAAGATCAAACCGATGACATAATGATTTATAGTGGTTCGGCTATGAAGCACAACCTCTCGCCCAAGCTGCACACCCCCAAGTACCACAATTAAGAGTTATCCTTCGACATGTCAACCAGCTCCCTTTAGGCAGAGACAAAACCGCACAACCTCGCTTACACTTTTTCCGGTATTAAGCTAAATACCGAGTTCTACTTCAAGATAGAACTAATCTAACACACTATGTATTTTTGAGGCCTAATAGTAACCTACATACACATATGAAACATACACATAACACAAAAAACAGATGAATGAATATCACAAACGTTAATGACACAACAAAACAAATAACATTGAAAGCATGACGTCCTTCTTAAGTGTTCTTACACTAAAAGAGTGGAATAAGATATCACTTTTTAATGAATTATGTAACAAGTATTATGATCAAAGAATATGCAAAAATAAAATATGTAATAAGAAAAATAAAATTCTGTATAAAACGATTGTTTGAAATGAAGAAGAGTTGGTATTTATAGGCACACCATTTGAATTTCAAATTCTGTCCCAGGGTAAAGAAACGTGAGACCCACGGATCCACCAAATGCACTTCGCGGATCCAAGAGATGGTGGATCCGTGGGTCTCACGTCTTCTTACCCTGGGACAGAATTTGAAATTCAAATGGTTGCCTATAAATACCAACCTCACTCCTTCATTTCAAACAACTCTTTAACAAATATTTTTTCTTATACATATATTATTGTGTGCTAATTCTTTGATCATTGATACTTGTTACATAATTCATTACAAGTGCATCAAACAGTATTCCACTCTTAGTGTAAGGAACCCTAAAGAAGACGTCAAGCTTCAAGTGTTATTAGTTTAGTTGTTGTCGATGACGTTTTTTTGATAATCCAATTCACTTTAACATATTTGTGTTTTATGTGTTATGTGGACAAAATGTGTATGATAGGTTACTATTTAGGCCTCAAAATACATAGTGTGTTAGATTGGTTCTATCTTGAAGTAGAACTCGGTATTTAGCTTAATACTAGAAAAAGTGTAAGCGACGTGTACGGTTTTCTCCGCCTAAAGGGAGCTTGTTGACATAGTGAAGATAACTCTTATAAGTTGGTAACTAGGGGAGTGGAGTAGGGCCGAAGAGGTGCTTCAAGCTGAACACTATAAAAAGCATTGTGTCATCGTTTTGATCTTTCTTAACTTACTTCTGCTTATATTTTGTGTTTAGTATATTTATTAATGCAACTCTATCATATTACACTTTGATACTCTTGAATTCACATAAGTCGACAATCTAAGTTTTAATTTTAAAATGGTAAAAACTATTCAACCCCCCCTTCTAGTTTCCACATTCTAGTGTGAGAAAATATATACCTAGATTTATAAAACATATAGATATAGGCATATAGGTTTATCTAAGCATGCTCACACAATATCAACAGACTAAATTGTAAGACATCTATGGCATTTAAACGGTTAATCGGACAGATATCAAGCTAATAAAGTGAAAGGTGTTACAATTAAAATGATGCATACAAACATGATAATTTTAAAGTAATCGTCAAGTAAAACATATGAGCATTTGCCTTTTAGGGGCATGTGTCATTTAGATAAACTACAGAAATATTTTATCTAAATTGCTAGAAAAAGACAAATGCCTTTATAGTGGAAATGAAGTTAATATCTAAGCAATTAAACGTTGAGCATCAAGATTATAAGGACAAATAATTGCATTACATGTGAACAAGTGTAGGATCCCGTAACACTTCACTTCATAGAATCAAACACGAAATCGGAACTAGAAAAGAGAAAGGGGGTGAGAGTATAGATGAGCGAAAGAGAGAGAGAAATTGAGAGAGAAAAGAGATAAAACATTTTTGATATTATGAACAACTACTATTTCGATGGTAAAGAAAAAGCTTATATACCCCGTCACGCTAAAGGTACGCGCGGGATATTTAACTAGGACCCGGGCTCGGGTTTTGCTTGGGATTAAACCCGAAACATATACAATATTAGATTCACTATCGAGCCCGATTCCCGATATTATACTATTACAACATTAACTAATTAAAGACCGAACGCCCATCTTAAGTATGACACCGAACTTCCCATTGTTCGACTCAATAAAATGAGGCAAATAAATCTCCCCCGAAGTGAGGACTTGAACACGGGAACCGAGCTTCCCTTTATTGACTCAAAAAAATTGAGGAGCTTAACAATCACCCCCGAAGTTGAGTTCATTGATGGACACACCTTCATGAGATCATGAGATTGCTTTTGTCGTTTAAGCTCGAGTGTTTCTTGGTCATTGTCTTTGTTATTTTGTGTAGGCTTGTTCCTTCATGCATTGCAATCTTGACTTTGAGCCTTTTGTCATTAACTTTATCGTCTTTGCCATCTGCGATCTGTAATGTCCTTTGACCAACATGCTCATACTTTGCTATTATCTCGAAAGCTTCAATCAAGTTTGCGGAAGTCTTTGTCCTTTATCTGAGCTTTCTAATTGTATGTCTTCTGTTTGATTGAGCATTTAATGGGAATTAAGGTTGCCCGTTCCCACCGTTTGACCAGCCAGGTTTAACATTAGTGATAAACGAAAAATTGATTTAAAATCAATCGACGTGTCATCTCGTTAAAGAGTTTTTTGATACAACATCGAGAGTGTCATGTTTGTTATCAAAATCATCAACCGTCAATTCATTTACTGGACCAAGATCGATATCCACTTGTCACAAGTTGTTCATATAAATCCGCAAGTCCACCACCAAGAGCTTGTTTGATGCTGGCTCAAGCAGGATTTCCATCTTCATTTGCATACATTAAAATCACTGCGAATTAGCAAATATCACAATGCTATTTCGTAGGCCTCATGTAACAGCTTGTGAACTTGATGATGTTCAACATTGTTTTGGAAATGGAATGTGTCCTAACGAGATTTAGATTTATCTCTTGGCTCTAGACTCGATTAGTGCATTTTGGTTTTAGTACTCGGAGGCTGGAGCATATTGCCACCTATTCAATATCAACAATCTCGGAATGAGATGTCAATAGATAACGTGTGTATCTCCGTGACAAATGAGACAAGTTTCCGTTGAGAGAAACCCGAATGGCTGGGAAGGGTTGTGCATTGCATCACTGGGTCCATGATGTCGTTTTCAATGTCAGCACTTCAACATGTGATTCTGACGGAGCATATGTATGACCCTTTCCCTTAAGTATAGTGTGGAGGGCTTCTTTCTTTAGACCCTTTATCCATACATTTCTTTTTCATTCTTCAACGCCTTCAATGCTTACCAGGACGTCATTACTAACACCTTGTTGTGATTGTTCCAGTGTTAGCTCAATCTTAGTCGGCATTATTCCCATATTCATTCATCTCCAATCATACCTAAGGACTGCTATTTCTAAACTTTTGGATTTATCCCTGGTAGATCCTCCGGTTCTGGTTGAATCATAGGATTGATTCCTAACCTAACCACCTTATGACTTCAGAATCGTCGTGAAATTAAGATGTTGTTGGGTATAAGATCGAACCATAAAACCTTTTCTTCAGCACATGTGATCGAATAGATCAATATTTTATAAATACATTTCTCCCCTTATTTTTATATAAACACTTAGATTTTGAATAACTTGTGATTACATATGTCTTGAAAAATCCTGTGGGAGAAAATATGGTCAGCATGAATGGTTTTTTTGAACATTTTTGATAAAGTTTTTTGAAACATAAGTAAGTGTCTTGTTGAATGTAACCATAGACCATTCAAACCATTGTTTTTTCTGAAAAACTCCCCCTAAAAAATAGACCCAATTGAGAAATTGGATGTCTTGTTTATGAAAACACTTGGGGATGGAGTTGAACACACAAGTTTGAAAGATTATGAATTGTCAACGAGAATCTTGAAATTGTGTTCAACTAATTGAAAAACCATATGTTAGAGTGACTTCTCTTCTAACGCTAAGGGTAAGTCGCACTGAGACGTACACTATCCTTTTTCTTGAGCTTAAAGATATTGAATGTCTTGTAAGAACAGCTCAAGACCGAGAAACGTTAATTTTCTCATTGGAGAGGATTAAGGTTAAAAACCTTCCTTTAAAATTTGAAGATCCGGGTATATGTACTGAATTTTGAACATAGCCATTTAGAAAATTAGAAATGAAATTTTTGAAACTATTTGCAACTCTCTCTCGAACTTTCATTTACACACCCTGTCAAATGTTAAAACGCATTTCAAGCACGTAAATGTTAACGATTTCCAAGAGACATGGCGAGAAGAATCTTTTTGGAAATTTTCTGATTTACTGATTTGTATTTTCTTTTTGAGTTTTATATTTTTGTATTTTACTTTTTCTCAAAAATATGTACATGGTGATGTTTGATGATGATATCAAGCAGTCACAATTTGTCAGAACCTCCAATACCGCTGTGAGTCAAACATCACATATCAATCCTTCTGACAAGATACTTAACCGATCCTCAGGAAGGGCTATTTTTTTTCCGTAAACATGTCAGCTAATTGGTATTCAGTTCTACAAAATATAAACTTCCAATGTATACCATTTTAAACCTGTTCCTTATATGAAAAGAGACCGAGCTTATGGATGTGCTTTTTTCGCAAGAATGTTGTACGGGGTTATGCATGAGATTGCTATGGACTGACTGAGAGTCGCAATACATGGTAATATTGTTGTAGTTGAAGCCATAATCTTTAAGCTGTGTCCTCATCCACATTACTTGAGCACAACTTGCAGATAACGCCACGTACTCTGCCTCTGCTGAAGACATTGCAGTGCAGTTCTGTTTCTTTGACATCCAACTACTAGACTTAAAACACCAAGGAACTGTATCCCTCCAGAAGTGCCTTTTCAGAGTAATCAAGCATCCGCATGATCAGCGCCTGAAAAATGCTGTTAGTTCAAAGCCAGAATCCTTTGGATACCAGAGATCCCATGTAAATGGTACCCATTTATTGTATTTAAAGATACTTTTTAACCTCCTTTGAGGTGCTTTGAGTTGGTCGTGCTTGATAACGTGCACAATAGCAAATACTGTTCACTAAGTCTGGGTCTACTAATGTCAATACACGATGACCCGATTTTACTATATGATAATCAGATTGGTCTAACGGGTACTCCACGTCAGTCTACATCTAGTTTGGGTTTTGTAGCCAATGGTGTACCAATGGAGTGACAATTGTCCATATTATGCTTTTTCAGAATTTCTAAAGCGTACTTGGCCTGATTGATAAAAAGTACCTTTGAGGGGAACTAGGTGGATTCCCCCCCCCAAATCCCCCCCCCTGAAGTCCTAAAAAAATTTCCATCTCCCCCATTAAGGACATTTCAAATCTAATGTGCATTAACTTTTCAAATCGTTTTGAATATTTAGGATTTGTCGACCCAAAAATTATGTCATCAACGTAAATCTGCACAAGTAGAATATCCTCCCCGTATTTTATCTTGAATAAAGTTTGGGTCCAATTGTACCTATTAGTATAGCCATTGGACATTAGGAAGTTGATAGTTCATCGTACCAGGCTCTTGGGCTTGCTTTAATCCATACAAAGCTTTCCATAGAAAGGTAGACTTTTTCTGGATGACGGGAATCAACGAACCCTCCTGCTGAGCAACATAAACCTCCTCCTTCAGTGGACCATTAAGAAAAGCCGTTTTCACGTCCATCTGAATAGATAGGAAAGACTTGTGTGCTGGTGTGCAACAAAAAACCGAACTGCTTCCAAGCGAGGCAAACTGGAGCAAAATGATTCTTCAAAATCACACCTTCTTCCAGACATAAAACCTTTAACCACAAGTCGTGCTTTGTTGCGAAATACAGTCTGATCTTCACCTTTGTTCCTTCCATAACCACTTTAGCTTAATAACCATCATGCAAATGGTTTGTCGACGAGTTCCTCAAACAGACTTTCAGTTGTCGAACTGATTGAAGTTCATCTGCATTGCATCGATCCATGTAGAATCAGCCGCATTGCCTCCTTAATGTTCTTCGGTTCAACAATACTCTCCGTGAGCGCGAACATACACATTTCAGGATCTGTGGCAAGCTGTCGTCTTGTTTGAACTGGCATGGTTGGATTTCCGATGAAACTTGTTTCTAATGGAATGATTCACTGGACCTCGATATAATCATACTTGTGGTTGAAATAAATGCACAATCGAAGATTATCAAAGTTGCTGAGGAAGACTCCCAATATCTTGTACCCGTGAAAAAAAAGGAATTAGATAAATTCAGCATCTTGAAACGATGCATTCGGTGCTTGATCATTGTTAGTTTTCCTCAGCACACTTGTGTTGGATTGTAATAACTCAAGTAAAGGACTGAAGAGAAATTCTAACCCTTGTTGTGACGAATCTGACTTTTCTGCTATAGGAACAACATTTTGTCTTAGGGGCACAGGGTCAGAGTTGTCATAATCTGACGCCTTTTGTCCTTAGGAACGAGGCCTGAAGGAGACATTTTCAACAGACACTCTTGTCGTGTGGTGCGAGATCTGAATCAGTTTGCGATGCAGACACATTGATTTTTTCCTAAGAATTGTAGAGATCCCTGTAACACCTATCACTTTAAACAGAATCGATCACGAAATCGGAACTAGAAAAGAGAAAGGGGGTGAGTTGTTTAGAGAGAGAAAAAGGAGAGAGAAAATAAGTAGGAGAAATGAGATAGAATTTTTGAATTTTGAACAACTCTTTTTCTATGGTAAGAAAAAGCTTATATACCCCGTCACGTTAAAGGTACGCGCGGGATATTTAACTAGGACCCGAGCTCGGGTTTTGCTTGGGATTAAACCCGAAACATATACAATATTTAGATTCCACTACCGAGCCCGATTCTTCGATATTATCTTATTACAACATTAACTAATTAAAGACCGAAGCTCCATCGTAGAGTGACCGAGCTTCCTTGTTCGACTCAATAAAATTGAGGCTAACAACAGTAATCATCTTGAAACATTAAAGCACTTTATGTGAGGTGCACTTATGTCCTAATTGACTAAGGAGAACCTAATTTCTGCATGCTTAGTGTTTACTCCTAATGAATACAAATTCCATCGATGTAGACTATCATTAGGCAGATTTAGGAAGAGCATTTATCAAATTAGAAGAATGCATACGAGACTATCCTATGTCTCAATTCAAGCTAAACAGCGACCAATTTTTAATGTTATACACTGAACCAACTTCACTCTTGAAGCAATTCAACCGTTATGTCAAATTGAAATTCTATGTGCAATAGATTTCCATCCGTAGATCATTCTCATGTTAGACAAAATAAATTCTTATATTTGACCTTCAAGAACTGCGCGGAGGTAGCAAAGATAAAATTTGTATTATCTTTTCATAGAGGGCCTAACATGACTCAACTAACATACTTTAATTCCGGTTCGCATAATCCTATTCAAGATGTGTGAAAATTTCTATGATAACGTAACAAGTTGTTTAATCTTTTTGTTCAAGATTTAAAAGATGTATTGGTTTCGATTACATATTGCTTGATTTAATGGATGTCTTATATTTAGTCATCTTACATGTGTAGTTGTCACATGTGATATTTAACGTGCTTGGTTTTTCAATAGCCAAGAGATGTGTCATGGATCCTATAGACATTTCAAGTAATCGTAGCAAAGAAAAGGGAAAGAATGTAATCTCTTCCCCAGTTATTTCCTCTTCATCCTCATCATCTGATGACAATGAAGACCACTTTTCTTGAGTTTCTATGATGAAGCTATCCGACATGAGAACTAACCAAAGCACAACAGAGAAGAGAGGAACGTTTAAATCCGTAGCTCACAGGCAGGCGTCAAATTAGAATTATCTTGTTTTAAAATGATCCTACTTTATCTTATAACCATGCTATATGATACTATGTGGGATCTTAAACCTTAGGATATAACATGTTCTCCATATAATCCAAAAACCATTATACAATTCGTATCACCACTTTTCCTTTATAATCATCATCCTTAAACACCATTTTCCTTACATTTTACTTACACTTCTTACTTACAACCTTGCTAGTTTACAACCATGACTAGTTCATCCAAAACAAACTCACTAAACTTCAAAAGAAAAACCATAAGAATAAGTGTCAAATACCCAAACTATGTCAATCTCACATCCTTATGTGAGGAACAACCAAATGAGAGAACACCTTCACCACCTCCTAGAAAGAAATCCCTTTCACCACCACAAGCTCTATCAAAATCCATCTCTAGCAAGAGCACACTCTACACCTCCTCATCATCACCAAGTGAGTCTCCGACACCAACTCACGTTGCACCTCCACCAAAACTTCGTTTTGTCATTCCGATAAAACTTGAACCTCATGAACTCCCTCCACCACAAATGTTACCAAATGATTCCTATGCTCAAACCATGGATAATTAGCCACCGAGCCCGTCTAATCCATCTCCACCACCACGTGTCTCACGACCACCTCCTGGTTTTCCAAATCCTCCACCCGGATTTAAACCATTACCATCAACCCAACATTTGTTTTTTAACATTAACAACAACACACCTTTCCTCCAAAACAATGCACCTCCACTAGAAAACATCCACCATCCACCACCAAGTCTTGGAAATCAAGATTTTCCCAATTCTCTTAACATTTTGAATTTTGTTCATCCAAATGACATGCCTCACCTCCACAACATGTTTTGTCAATGTTGTAGCACCATAAGACATGAAATCCTAATGCTTTGAAATTGTGTCAACTACATGTTCTCATACATTTGACACCACCTCGGTCCTTCACCACACCCACCTTACTTTCTGCATTAACCGCGTGCAAATCTTACCTCACCCCTCGGATTATATGAAAAAAAAAAAATAAAAAGAAAATGATATACCCAAGATTTCGGACTTAATTTGTTTTCTTTATTTTTTTTTCTTTGGTTTATCATGTAATGGCTTTAATGCCAAGTTTTATGTTTAAATCCCTTATAATGGATTAAGCATTATTTTCTTTTGTTGTGTTGATGATAGATGTTCATTATGTATATTTGTGCATTTGTGATTGTCTTATATATATATACCTTTTACTGTCTCTAAGTATTGTTTTGTAAGCAACGCATCTATAGCTCAATTCCTTGGTGCCCCAAGCGAGGGGGAGCATCCACCAAGGGGGAGCACTTGCAATTAGTCTTTATTTTTTTACTTTGCATTTGTAATCAAGTCACTTAGCATTCTTCAAAACAAGACTTGCAAGACTCCCCTCCTTGTACAACACTTTTTGCTTGGGCGGGGGGATAAAAAGGGGGAAGACGATATGTAAACACATCAACTAAATACATATTTAATACCTATCTAAATAAGCAATGAGTTTATATTTTGTCATCATCAAAAAAGTGGGAGAATTGGGATAATACAACTTTTAATATCACTCAAAAACGATATTTATTATATTTAATGATCCTTCATGTTTTGCTAATGAACGCCAAAAATTCATACTACGTATAAATTTACACGTAAACAATGTAACACCCCCCAATCTGGGTTAGTAGCAATGGATAATATGCCGAGGGCGTACTCATAGATCAATAGCACAAGATATGAGAACGACCACTAACGTGTCACATTTAAAAAAAGATACACTGGAATATGAAACAAATTACGTTCAATACAATAAGCTATGGCTTTCAAATTTGTTTGACAATATAAGTAAAGATTTTGGTTTATAACAAATGTTCCAAAAATGTAATACGTCCAAATCTTTAGTACTGACTCTTTCCAAAGAGTGACCCCCAATGTATCTGAGCACCCCGTGCCTTATTGACCTGAGAAAACATGCTTAAAATATCAACATAAAGTTGGTAAATTCATAGGTTTATATAAATCAATAATATTGACCGCAAGGAATTTCCATGGTATATTAAGCAACAAATGCAAACATCAGAAAATAATTAAACGTTTTGTCCTAAGCACATGACACTGAAGCTCGAATGTATGAATGCAATAAATGTGCCATACTGCCTACATGAATGATGTTCTAAACCCGAAACATCCCAAATCCGACATGTTATAAACTTCGTCTCGGTGATAGCTAGTCACTCGAACGAGGATGTCAATCCCAAATAGATCTACTCATAACATTCGCGCTTACAATCCAGTAATTGATAGTTCATGATAAAGGGCTCAGTGGGTTATCGCTACTTAGGCAAACACGAAATCATAGTATTAAATGTACACTTGCTCCAATTTTAAAAAAAGACAAAGCTGTTCTCACCCCAAGATTAAATCAATTAAATAACAGTAAAAACATGGCTATTGAACTCACTTAGTAAGTATCCTCTGTGAAAGATAATATATATCCTAGTATAGAATCGTACAACGTCACAAATACCTAAGTAAATACGTCCAGTCTTAGGCTACAAATTTAGGCTAAAGACTCAATGTATAAACTATAATAAATTGTTAGTTTATATATATTGTTATCACCTGTGTGGTGGTGCACAAGTTTAATGTAGTTATATCCGTTTGATGGCTCGTTGAGAAAAGTAATACATTTCACACGACCTTATATACAACAAAGTTATAAATAAATAATTCGATTTATTAAGTCGTAGGTTTAGACGTGTATATTATCTGAATATAAATCGTCAGATTCGTTAAGTGTTTATAAAAAACAATTATGTTTTATAAATACCTTAGGTTTACTATAAATACTAAACAAGTCCCTTCTATTTTATGAAAATGTAACAATTTTTTTAAACCCCCACCTAGTTTAGACCCTTAAGTTTTCACTTGTACATGTTTAATCCTCCAATTTTACAAAGTTTACACTTTAGGTCCTTATATGTTCCAACAACCCCTTAAGTTTGAAATATGTTATAAACAGTCCTTGGACTCAAAAAATCAGTATTTATAGTTTACACCCTCTAGTTTGTACTTTGACACTTTTAGTCCCTAAAACATGTGAAAATCGCATTTTAACTCCAATTAAGTCCTAACAAGTGGCATTATGTTTCAATAAGTTCCAATAAGTCACATAAGTTGTCTCCAGCTTATAAATAAGCTCGGATGAGTTTATTTTGCTTATTGGGCCTTATTAGGCCCGTTAAGGTCGAATAAGCTATTTAAAGGTCTAATTTAGATTTTTAAAAGTAAAAAGGCATTCATTAAGCTCATTTAAGTCAGTTAAGTTGAAAATAAGCTCGGGGAGCTTATTGGGGCTTATTCGAGCTTATTCGAGCTTATTAGGCTCGTGAGTCCAATAACTAAACCCGAATAGTTTTAAAAAAAGGGTTTCATTAGTACTCTATCTTATCCTTAGACTTATTAAGCTCGTTAAGGTTTGATCAGCTTATTCCATGAGTAGTTTTGGCTTGTTATTGGGCTTCTTGGGCCCATTAAGGTTTCAAACAAGGTTTTAAGGGTTTGGCTTGGTCCATGAACATCATTTAAGACTATTAAGCCTATTTAAGCTTGTATAAGTTGCGTAGGCTTTCCCATAAGCTGTTTAGAGCTTATTGTGAGCTTATGGGCTCACGTTGGGCTTCGTTGGGGCCTCTGGTCATAGGCTGCCGAGCCCATTAAGCCATTATAACAATTTAGTTGGTTTAAAAATGACATATAGTTTGTTGTTTTAGGGTTCTAAGTCGGGTTCCCTTCCCCAAAGTGGCTCGTACTCATTTTATATATTCATCATGTCGAGACCAAGTTTCCAATCATAAGACGAACGCATCCTAATGGTCTCCTAGGCTCGTCATTTTATGTGACGAGCTAGGGTTTCTCGCATGTCTCGTTTTTGAATAATTACACTTTAACCCTAACCCTTGCAAGTCATATACGTCCCGTTCCTTAGCAAAGCAACTTTGTTTACAAGGTTAAATGTCGAGTTTTCAAGTGATATGTTACGTCCAAATTAAAGTAATCACGTTCAACGTTTTGGAAGCATTTACCACACAAGTTTCTAACTATGGCCACACATATACATACGTAACAATATGATATACGCGTTCACGCGACATATTCACATATTCGTGACATGCATGGTTGAAACCCATGCATGTTCACGTCCTCGTGACGTGCAACACATA
>BQNB010086297.1:0-11157 GCA_026074375.1 Tanacetum coccineum | reverse complement strand
GTCGGTTAAGTGGGTGATGTGGAAATTAAAAAAAAAAGAAAAAGACACGTGGAATATGAATTTGTAAAATGTTTCATGATGAAACAAAATTTGAATGTAAGTTGGTGGTATTGTTAAAAAAAAGTAAGTTGTTCATTTCGGCAAATTTTGGTAAGTACGTTGGTATTCTACAGCATTTACCCAAATAATAAGCTAATAGCTCTTAAAAAGCTCTTGCCAAACAGGCCCTAAATCTTTAAACTAAGTCAAAGTAAAAATAAGAAAACCAAAAGAGAAATTATATTTCCTCCTAATAAAAACTCTTACTTTTATGATTACTCACAAGATCATGACATGTATCAAAATTAACGGTTTAGATGCAGAGAGAAAATAAATAGGAAAAAAGTATATAATAATATTTTGTGTAGAAATATAATATATGAAAATATAACAAAGCTCAAACCAAAAAACAAGTTAAATATGAAACTCGAGTCACGTAAAGTTAGACGAGCAAAGCTTTCGGTTAAATTAAAAAACCTAGGTTCAATTAATTAGATTGACCTGGTTTTAAAAACACTACCGTACTTGATCGGTTCACTTTTGATACGCATGTGGTTGATGAGGGACGGCTTCCCTGACATGGCGTGTTGGATAATTATCGTTGTTTATTTATTATGTTTTATTAGGATAAGTGTTGGAGTCATTGTTTAGGATATGTGTTTGAGTCATGTTAGGATTAGTCTTGTGTTTGTGAGAGTTATCTCATAAACTAGTATTTAAGGTGTCATAATGTTATGAATGAATCAATCAAAGTTTAAAGATCAAATAAATATCTCGTCTTCTTCGTCTCTATATTCTTAAGGAGCTCGCACAAACTTAAAGTGGTGCCCTATCCCGATACAACCTAAAACGGGTCGTATCAATTGGTGCTTTCATTGAGAGCTCTCGTTGGGAGGGCTTCCGATTTAGGGTTCCAAAAAAAAAAAAAAAAACTGTTCACGAGTTACTATTCACAGGTACTGTTCATCGGGGTACTATTCACGATACTTTTTTTTCTTTCTGTTCGAGTTATTGTTTATGGCATCGGGTAACAGCGATCGGGACGCGCTATCTAAGCTCTTGCAAATGGGTACGGTGGCCGAATATCAGAGTGAGTTTGAGATACTTATAAATCGAGTAACGGGGATCTCTCAATCTTTACTTAAATCGTTTTATATTTCCGAACTTAAATTGACGTTACAAATAGAACTTTTGAGGGCAAGGCCTACAACTTTAAGATAATCATTCTACTTAGCCCGTATAATAAAGGCTCGTTTGAAGGCAATTGCAGAGAAAGAGAAAGAGAAAGAGAAAGTGCACATCATTAAAAAGAAAGCAGATATCATTCTATCATTACGAAGTGAATTAGCTTCACCTGATATTAAAGGGTCCTTAGATGGTGATGAAGATATTGGTGTTGATGAGGTTAGTAGCGCGATAGACGGTGTTTTCGATATTAGTAAGAGTTTGTTTGTTTTTCTGAAGTGGGTACAGATAAGCGGATCAAGGCCATTCCTATTAATGGTAAGTCTTGAAAACACGAATGTTGCCATGGGAAAAGAGGTTAAAATTCAAAGAAGAATATGGGATCCCGGAATCAAGTTTTTTTCGACAACACCTTGAGGACAAGGTGATTTTGAAAGGGTGGAGAGTGATACGCCTGTGGTTGATGAGGGACGGCTTCCCCGACATGGCGTGTTGGATAACTATCGTTGTTTATTTATTATGTTTTATTTGGATAAGTGTTGGAGTCATTGTTTAGGATATGTGTTTGAGTCATGTTAGGATTAGTCTTGTGTTTGTGAGAGTTATCTCAGAAACTAGTATTTAAGGTGTCATGATGTTATGAATGAATCAATCAAAGTTTAAAGATCAAATAAATATCTCGTCTTCTTCGTCTCTATATTCTTAAGGAGCTCGCACACGCTTAAAGTGGTGCCTTATCCCGATACAACTCAAACCGGGTCGTATCACCGCCCAAGCGGTCGTCGGTGGTCGTGGGAGAGCCCTTGGTTCCAACAATGGGTGTAAAAGTTTTTAATTGGGTAATATCTCCACGAATGATGGTAGGAAAAAACATAATGGAATCAGGAGAAGCTTATTGCATCATCTTTGTGCCTATTAATTAATCTTCTAAGTATTGATCTTTAGAAGATTCACTTTGATCTTGATTTATAATTTTTTCAAATATAAAATGGTGAATGGATATTTTCGTTTGTATGACTACTTCTAGATGGCCCAAAAAGCACATTAATATATATATCAATTGAGGGTTGAAATGACAGCATTTCCCCTCTTTGATATATATATTAATTTTAGCCCAAAACATATATTAATATTAGCCTAAAATACAGCCCAAAAGAAAAAAAAATTACAAAACATATCATCAACTTTTAATTATTTATGATTTTTTTATATAATAAACTTTATTTATCAAATATGACACACATCTACCGATTTGTCCAGATCAAAAAATACCCACGGAAAGATCTTTGAATTGCGAACAAAACAAGCCAAATATTGTATAGCTTTTGACATACGCACGATTTTATAAAAATTGTTGAAGTTTAATATAAATAGAATTTTTTTTTTACAAAACGTACCCTCAACTTTTAACTATTTATGACTTTTTTTTATATAATAAACTTTATTTATCAAATATATAACACATATCTACCGATTCATTCAGATAAAAAAATATCCGCGGAAAGATCTTCGAATTACGAACAAAACGAGCCTAATATTGCAATGTCTTCTGAAGCCTTAAACGTACGATTATAAAAATGTTGAAGTTAATATATATTATATATATATATATATATATATATATTCTATATATAATATATATATATAATATATATATATGTGTGTGTGTGAGTGTGTGTGTGTGTGTGGTGTTTTTTTTTTTGTATGTTTTGAGGTGTGTATTTTAAAAAGTAATAGATATAATACAAAACACACTCTAAACTATCTAATAACTTTAAAATAACTATAGGGGTCAGAAACGTACAATTCTATGAAAGTTTAAATTATATAAATACCGTATACTTTTTTTGCCATTTACAGCCAGCTCAACATAGGGAAAAAAATTAGTTACAAAACGTACCCTCATCTTTTAACTATTTACGAATTTTTTATATAATAAACGTTTTTTATCAAATATATAACACATATCTACCGATTCATTCAGATTAAAAAATACTCGCGAAAAGATCTTCGAATTGCGAACAAAACAAACAGATTTCGCATCGTTTACGTTTACGAACTTTAATAACTAAAACATTTATAATATGATTCCAGGTACACATCATACTATATACATACGAATACCACATATTTTGTTAACCAAATAAGTAAAAAATAATATATTCGCCCCAACGACAAATACTTATTCAAATTTCGTGATTGTTAAAAAAAATGCTCAGTGAAATAAAATAATGTGTTGCATACAAGTTAGCCTCGCCACAACGCGCTATCTTGAATCGAGCTATCTTGCTTGTTCGGATTAAATAAAAAGTTAGTGATCTTGTTAAACAATGAAACCGGTGAGCCACAATGAAAGGTCCTTTTAACATTCATAATTGAGTTTGATTTACCTAGTTAGATGATGCATCCAGGTGTAATGGTGCTTATTATACGCACATGTGAACAACCAATATTGGGGATCTACTTACAAACAAGTTTTTCGGTTCATGTGAACCACTAATATTGTATATAGAGTAAACTACAAATACCGTTTTTGTGGTTTGTCACATTAAACATTAAACTATTGACAAATACCGTTTTGTGGTTTGTCATTTTACCTCACTAGAGAGATGATGCTTGCAAAACTTTTTACAAACATCATCTCCAACATTGATGATTTTTGCAAGAAATTTAGTCTTTTATTGATGATATTTGCCAATAATTTTTGACACATATGATTAATGCTAAATTTGACAAACCACTTTTGCGGTTTACTCTTGTATATATGTGTATGCTAATGCAATTATGAATCCGCTTCTTATTCAATTAGTTGTTCAATGAAGTTCTAGTTAAACTTGATTGTAATTTTTTTTGATAAATTATTTGATTTTGGTTTAATATACATGAGAGTATGAATGATAGAACTTACTGTTATGTGCTATGTTATCAGTTATCAGTTAGCAGTTAGGTGTTCATCTATTCTCTGTCTTAAAACTGTGCTTAGCTTGCTCCATAGTCTTTTCAGGGGATATCTATTAAGACCATGTTGTATCGTGTACTGGTATTATTGTTATTAAACATCGGCATAAAATTATACGCAATACTTTTATCGACATCTGTTTTCGGTCAAAGATTTCAGCTGGTAAAGAAGTTGACATCGGGTTTAGTGGAGGGTGTGACAAACCCCTACGTCATGTGTTGCTCTACTCGTGGGATGGAGGGTTTGATGTATGTGTGGATTTGACAGGGTCTTCTCCTTTTACACAAACTGAGATGGTTGATTTTGTGCTTGATCGTGTAGTGATCGATGCATCACTAGTTAACATGTCACAGTATGGAGGGTGCTTATATTTAAGACATGGGTTCCTACCATTCTCATTTTCTTCTTTGGGGAAATTTGAGAAAGATGTAGTGGCCTTACTAAAAAGGAATCCAAAAGTTTTATTTGGCTCAAGATATTGGAGCACGAGTCGTTGTTCACATTTTAGTAGAATTAACTTTGCTATAACTAGAGGAATAATGACACAAATAGTATACGGCTTTTTGTTAATTTTTATAAATATCTTGAGTTTCTAATAAAGTGATGTTTTAATAATAGAATAATACTAGTAATAATAATAAGGATATCAATTCAAAGAAAAACACAACTGATAAAAGTGACTATGTTCATTCTATGGAGGTTGAGACCCTTGAATCACTAGTGGTGTTGGTGATTGTTGTTGAAAAATCGGATATAGGATAGTGCCCGAGGATACGATATTCCGATCTACGTCTTCATAACCGTTGTGTAAGTATTTGTTTATGATTTATGTGTTGTCATGACTATGTTGTAATTATATTTATGCATGATACATTAATCGAAGAGTGCTGTTTGCTATGGCATCAATTCACAATATGATTATTCATCAGATAGATGTGAAGAAAACTTTCTTGAATGGTAAACTGGAAGAGAAGGTTTATATGAACCAGCCTCAGAGCTTCATCATGTCTGGCAATAAAAACAAGGTGTGTAAATTGATTAAGTCTTTATATGGACTGAAGCAGGCATCTAAGCAATGCCATCAAAAGTTTGATGAAGTGGTTTTGTCTAATGGTTATTTACTTAACCAAGCTAACAAATGTGTGTATAGCAAATTTGATGAATATGGTAAAGGAGTCATTATTTGCCTATATGTTGATGATATGCTGATCTTTGGCACTAACTAAGTTCAGGTTGACCTGGCAAAGAAATTCTTATTATTAAGGTTCTCTATAAAGGACATGAGGAGGCTGATGTTATCCTGGGTATAAGGATTAAACATGAAAGTAATAGGATGGTAATTTCTCAGTCTCAATATATTGAGAAGGTACTAAAGAAATTCAATTACTTTGATTACACTCGTGCAGTTCTTCCTATGGATAAAGTGAGAACTAAGCACAATAATGGCAGGCTTTATCTCAATACTGGTTTCTTGGATGATTGGTGCTCGATGTATAATGGAGGGGACTTGTGCAAGGATATTGATATTGCTTTTGTAAGTAGGAAAAAAACTGAGCAAGTATACTAGTAATCCTGGTACTTAGCACTAGCAAGCAATTCAGTGGGAACTAAAGTACTTGAAGAAAACCATAGACTATAGTTTGACATATACTGGTTATCCTTCGGTTCTAAAGGGATACACTGATGCAACCTGGAGGTAGATCAGTTAACACCCAAGTGTTGTTGCCCATACCATCTCATCATTAATTGCTTCTTTCGAGAAAGTAACATCCTGAGACTTCATTGCTTCATCAAATTTATTGGGACTCATCCTCAAATTAAAGCAATAGGAGTAGTTGGTTAAGACCTTCATCCCTTGTTCTTCAATTAAGTATAATTAAGATTTAGATCAAAGTTCTTTGGTTTGTCCTATCCTTTTGTTTTTTAAGCTCAGGTTCAGGTTGTTGAGTCACAACCTCTTCATGGACCATTGAACCACCAATGTCTTTAGTTCCATTTATCAGGGACCTCTGACTTAGTCTAGGGACGGATGAGAATCTATTATCATCAAAGATAACATCCCTTTATTAAATTATAGAGTTAGTTGAAACTTATTCATTAGGTTTAATAACATAGAACCTAAAAGCCTTGGAATGCTCAACATATCCAACTAAAATGCATTCAATACTTCTTTCACCAAAATATTTTAGCTTTGGATAAGGGAGTCTTACAAATGCCCTACAACCTCAAACCCCGAGGTAGTTCAGGTTTGGTTTTCTTTTAGTCCAGAGTTCATAAGGGGTAATCCTATTCCTTTTGTTAGGAACTCTATTTAATAAACAGAAAGCCGTTAACATAGCTTCACCCCAGAACCCTTGACTCAGTTCTGAGTAGGACAACATGGAATTAACCATTTCTTTTAATACTCTATTTTTCCTTTCAGATATACCATTTTATTGTGGAGTATAAGGAGCAGTCATTTAATGGATAATACCAACAAACTAAAAATACATAGTATCCATGTACTCACCTCCCATATCAATCCTGAATATTTTGATCAGGGACCCTTGTTGTAATTCAACTTTAGTTTTGAATACTTTAAATTTATTTAATGCTTCATCCTTAGTATGTAATAAATAAACATAGAAAAACCTAGAAGCATCATCAATAAATATCACAAAGTATTTCTCTATATTCCCGAATTGAGGGGAGTAGAGCAAATACATAGGTCACTATGGATCCGCTTAAAACTTCAGAATCACGTTTTACATTTGAAATGGTTTTCTTAGTAATTTTGGTTAGATGCAGTCTTACACTTTTCAGCTGTCCATGTCAATAAGCTGAGATTAACCCATACTTAGACATATCTTTGCATCATCTTAAAGTGAAGCCCAGTTAGCATTGCTCAGATTGAATCTTAGTATAGATGTTGCATAAGGTTGAAACAATTTTAGCCTTAACAATATTAAGCTGAACATTTGATTACACAAATAACCAAAACACTAAACATTCATGCTTGAGATAGAAACAAATTTATTTGATTCAGTCACTTATTTATAACCACAATTATTCAAATAATGGGCTTGAAACCCAAATCTCTCCATAATAATTGGAACTGCACAAAACATCTGCAACAAGGAAAACAATCTTACCGAACTAAAATTATGGATCTACACAAACCACTGTCATGCACCAGGGCTATTGACTCATTTCCTATGTGAAGAATAGATCCATTATTCAGTGACTCCTAGGTCTTGAACCAACATCTATCTTTACACACATGCACAGTTGAGTCAACCCACCATGCAACATAATCATCCTTTTAGTGAGTTGGAAGAATCATTCACTGAACCATTTGTTCCTGAAACATTAGCCTTGTTACCAACTTTTCCACCTTTGCAATCCTAAATCAACTGTCCAGGTTTCCCACACTTCTAACAAGTCACTTTAGACTTCTTGTTAGGATCAACTTTGGTATCATGATGCTTACGTTTACCCTTGTTGTCATTGTACCTGAAGGAGTT
Organism: Tanacetum coccineum; assembly: GCA_026074375.1. Lineage (NCBI taxonomy): Eukaryota > Viridiplantae > Streptophyta > Magnoliopsida > Asterales > Asteraceae > Tanacetum > Tanacetum coccineum. The sequence goes on along the minus strand of BQNB010086297.1, from coordinate 3,471 downwards.
GTTATGCTCCACCATATTGACAACTGAAGGACCAGCAATAGTTTTATGTACTCTATAAGTATCTCTTCCATCACATGGAATAGGTGGTTGGTCATTTCATAATACAAGCATTCACTTTCTCTCACTAGAAGTTTTCTCTCTAATCTCTTTAAGATTCGGCTAACCCTAACCATCTTCATTGTGTTATGATATCCAATATCCTACAATTGGTATCAGAGCTCATGGGATGATTAGATCGTATGTATGTGCGTTTTGTTGCTTGGTTTAGATCAAAAAGTGTACTTTTTGTGTTTTATGGTTTGTTTGCTCTTTTTTCTTAAGTTTTGATCTTTGTTGTGTTAAAGATTATGTTTTTAGAGTATTATAACATTGTAGTACTTAGTTTGGTAGAAGAAATCAAGCAAAAACATTCAAAAGGGTGATTTTTAGGTGTTTTTAGGTGAAAAAGCATTTTTTTTCTAGGCAACGGTTTGTCATTCTGTTCCTATTTCTTCGTAGTGGTTTGTTACGGAAAGTACTGTTCTGCAGCGGTTTGTCAGATCGTACAGTGCAGCGATTTATCTTATTCTGCACCAGTTTGTCAGATAGGAAAGTGACAACGGTCTGGATTGACAACGATTTATAGGTTTTGAAGATTTACACTTTTCATAGCGGTTTAGGAAACGAACCTCTAGCAGTTTGATTTTTAGGCCGCGGTTTGGTGTTTTTCTTCATAGCAGTTTATTATTTTATTAATCATAGTGGTTTGCTAGTAGCGGTTTACAGGTGTTTGAAGACTTATTCCTTTCATAACGGTTTAGGAAGCAAAACTATAGCGATTAGGTTTTCTGGCAGCGGTTTGGTGTAATTTTTCTAGACAACGGTTTACCTTAGATTAATTTAATTAGACAGCGGTTTATCCATAGCGATTTGTGACAAGTTTTGAAGATTTTTCTTTGTAGAGGTTTACTAAACTAGACTATAGCGGTTTGACAAGCTAGCAGCGGTTTGGTTTACTTGACATCGGTTTGGTAACCTTGGCAGCGGTTTGAGATACTGTTTGACACTTGGAAAATTTTCAAACTTTAGACTTAACAAATCTAAAACAACAAAACACTTAATTAAACTTCACTACTTTTGACATACACTCACTAATCATTGAACGATCAAATCATATCATTTCACAATCACTTAAGATGGCTAATCTTTCAGAATATATCCAAAGTGCCGGTTCTGATACCCGCCCACCAATGCTCGATATGTCTGATTTTGAGTCTTGGCAACAACATATTCGTTTATATTGTATGGGAAAATATAATGGGGAGAACATAATCAAGTCTATTGATGAAAGACCATTTAAGATGGGAAAGTTCTGAGAAACACTTGCTGAAGGTGCACTTCATCTAGGTCCAGAACGGGATAGAGTCTTTGCAAACCTTACACCAGGAGAAAAAGGATAGGTATAAAGCTGCAACAAATATCCTACTTCAAGGTTTACCAAAAGACATCTACACACTCATCAATCATTGTACTAATGCAAAAGACATTTGGGATAATGTGAAGATGCTACTAGAAGGTTCCGAGTTAACAAAAGATGAACGTGAATCACAATTATATGATGAGTTTGAACACTTCCGTCAGAACAAAGGATAAACCATCACAAATACTATGTCAGGTTTACAAAGCGCATTAACGACATGAGAAAAATCAAGATGACTATGCCCAAAATGCAGCTTAACTCAAAGTTTGTAAACAACATGTTGCCTGAATGGGGTAGATTTATGACTGCAGTGAAACTGAACAGAGGATTGAAAACGTCTAACTATGATCAGCTGTATGCTTACCTGAAGCAACACAAGGCACATGCTAATGAGAACAAGATGATGTTGGAATGTTACTCTCAACATGCTATTGATCCTCTTGCCCTTATGTCCAATGTTTCACCTAAACAGTACCTTACACAATCATCAGCTATTCCACAATCTGCATATGTCCCACTAGTTTCCTATCAACCATAATTTGCGAATAACACACAACTTGATTCAGGTCTTACCCCAACTGATAACTTAATTGAAAACTTAACTAAAACAGTTGCCCTTCTCACCCAATCCTACAAAACATACCTTCCTCAAACTAACAATCAACTCAGAACTTCATCTAACACAAGGAACCAAGCCACAGTTCAAAATGGTAGGGTTGTTGTTCGGAATGTTTAGGGTAGACAGAACAGAGTTCAGGGGAAAAATGCAAAGGGAGAAGTTGCAGCTGGTAATGGGGGAGTTCAGAACAGAGTTGGCAATGCAAAACCTGGTCAAGCAAAGTCGATTAAGTGTTATAACTGCAATGGAATAGGGCACATAGCAAGAAACTGCACTCAACCAAAGTGTTAGAAACACAAAAGTATCAGTCACTTCCAATATTAGCTAGTCAAAGCCTATGGTTAGTCAATGTATGGTTCATAATCTAATAGGGCCAAAAGGCCCATGGAAAGCCCACAAAGCTTCCCATGGCCGACCAATATGTAGTATAAATACACCTCTCTATGCCTTGGAGAGGTGGTTGGTTGGTTGTATTCTCATTTTCATCTTAATGTATTTTCTTTCCATCACTTTCTCTCTTTAAAATACATCCTTCCTTCCACACTTTCTCTCTCTAGTTCTTACTTGTATTTTAATAGATTACTTGTATTCTACAATTGGTATCAAGAGCCATGGAGTGACTTTCTTAGTTTTTATGTTTGTTTATTTTGGTTTGTTATTTCGTACGCATTTTTCTTCTTTTTCTTTTGTTTTCGAAGCTCACTCACTTACTTAGGTAAAGGTGATCTAGTATCTTTGGATATAGATGTATTTGCTTTGGATTAAAGAAAAACTCATTTTTGTTCATCTTTTGCTTTCGAAAAACCTTATAAAGTACAAATCTTGATTTTAAAATTTTTGGCTTAAAAACCAAAAAGTTGTCATTTTTAAGGTACCTATAGGTTTAAGAATACTAGTTGTACAAGAAATTTTGGGAAAAAACAACCAAAAAGGTGTCTTTTTGTATTTTAAAGATTTTGGGCTTCGTTCGTGTGATATCCGAATTAGCAATTTTATGTTGTACACGAATTCGCAACTCCAGTGGTACCCGAATTAGCAGCTTTCTAGTTCTATCCGAATTAGCAATTTTGTGTTATACACGAATTCGCAACTCTAGTGGTACCCGAATTAGCACTTTTCTAGTTCTATCCGAATTAGCAATTCTTCATAAGTAACCATATTCGCAGTTGCTCAGTATCACCTGAATTTGCAGTTTCTAAGTAGTACCCGAATTGGCAGTTTTGCTTAAGTACTCGAATTGGCAGTTTTGCTTAAGTACCCGAATTGGCAGTTTTGCTTAAGTACCCGAATTGGCAGTTTTGCTTAATTACCCTAATTCGCAATTTGCTTTATCAACCGAATTTGCAACTAAAACTTAAAACTCAAATTACTTAATCAAAATTATACGGTTTAT
>BQNB010086296.1:0-28233 GCA_026074375.1 Tanacetum coccineum | reverse complement strand
TATCAAACTCAGAAGGGCTACATAAAGGCTATGACAGGTTTCAGAGTCTTCTGAGTCAAATAGAGATTCATGGTGCCGGTGTGTCTACTGAAAATGCAAATCAGAAATTCCTTAGATCTCTACCTTCTGCCTGGTCTCAAGTTTCTTTAGTTATGAGGACCAAGCCAGGAGTGGACAGTCTCAGCTTTGATGATCTATATAATAATCTTAGAGTCTTTGAATCTGATGTTAAAGGCTCTACTGCATCATTCTCTAGCTCACAGAATGTGGCATTTGTCTCAGAAAACACTAGCAGTACTAATGATGTTAGTACCGCTTATGGTGTTTCTAATTCTTCTAGTCATAACTCTCAACATGAACAAACTTCATCATACTCTTTACTTGCAAATCAATCCAGTTACCCTCCATTGGATCATGAGGATTTAGAACAGCTTGATAAGTTTGATCTAGAAGAAATGGACTTGAAATGGCAGGTGGCCATGATTCCCATGAGAATGAAAAATTTCTATAAAAAGACAGGTAGAAAGCTACAATTTGATGCCAAGGAACTGGTTGGTTTTGATAAAACCAAAGTCGAGTGCTATAATTGCCAGAAGACAGGGCATTTTGCAAAAAAGTGTAGAACCAAGGGAAATCAAGATAGTAGGAAGAGAGATGCTTGGAAATCTAGGAATAAGGATAAAGAGTATGGGAGAAGATCTGGTAAACAGGAGGACTCTAAAGCATTGGTGACTATTGATGGAGAAGGTGTAGATTGGACCAGTCACTCAGAAGAAGAGGAAGACTATGCTTTGATGGCTTGCAACAGTTCAGGCTCAGACACAGAGGTAAAATCTTGTTCTAATGAATGTGTTGCATCATATAATAAACTTAAAAAACTGTATGATGAACAAAGAGCATAACTTAGTGATGCAAGCATAGAAATTCTGTCATATACTCAAGCTTTAAAGAAAGTTGAAGCACAATTAGTTGCTCATCAACAAGGTCAACTTTGGTATGAGCAAAAGATAAAGTTTATGAAAATAGACTGAGATGATAAAACAGATGTCCCTAATACCAATAAGAAACTATTGGCAAGAAAGCTGAAGAAAAAGTAAGATTTAAAAGCCTAAAGTAGAAAAATGGGCACAACTCTTCTAAAAAATCTTAGTCTTTTGCAAAATAGTCAGATGAGTGCTAATGATAAATTTGGACTTGGGTATGGGGATCACAGATATGATGGCATTTTGAGTTATGAAAATGAAGTTTTTACAAAGATGTTGTTTAATGAATATGTAAGTGATTAGAAAATCAACCTTTGTATATTAGGTTTGTTTACAGCAGAAGGATCATATGTACCCCACACTCTGACAGGGAATTACAGGCCATCCCGACCTGCCTGAAATTGAAATCGAATTACTCACAATTTATATTATGGTCCAAAAAACGACTCAAAACTAGTGAATCTGAAACCCAAACCAGTGACTTTGATACCTGTGAATCAGATTGTAGTGTTGAAACACATGAATCTTTGCCTGAACCAACTGTCAATGAACCCAAAGTAGTAAATCAACCTAAGGTTTGGTCTGATGCTCCTATCATTGAGGAGTATGAATCAGATAGTGAAGAGGAGACGTGTTCTCTACCAACAGAAAATTAGGAAACACTCTAGTTTGCTAACAGCAAGTAAAAACTCCTAGGAGGAAACTTTTTAAGATTCAATTAACAATAGTAAAAATCCTAAAGTTGACAAGAAAGGGTTGGGATATGGGTTTACTACCAAAGCTTGTTTTGTATGTGGAAGTCTTAGTCATCTTATTAGAGATTGTGATTTCCATGAAAAAAAGATGGCTCAACAAGCTGAGTTAATTAATAGGATGAGGAAGAAGTCTAGTCAAAGGGAGATTAGGCCAATTTAGAACAATGTGCAAAGAGTAAATCATAAGAACCAATTTGTTCCTACAACAATACTAACTGAAAATAGAAAATTATTGTTACGTACTGCTAGAGCTACGGTACTAAACAATGTTAGTACTGTAGACATAATTTTAACAAGTTCAAGCTGTACTAACTAATGCTGCCAGGAAAATGTACTGTTAAACTTTTGTGAATAGAGGTTAGACCAAAAAACTTGTTTTTCATATAACTCATTCACCATTTAGAAGGCCTTTTAATAACACAACAGCACTTAAATAAAAATTTTCAAAACAAAAGGTTAATACTGCTGAGGTAAATGCAGTTAGTGATGTTGGAGGAAAAAGGGAAACTGTTGTTAAGCCCTCAGCAGGTTGTAATTGGAGACCAAAAAGACATTCTACGGGCACAAATCTCCAAATACAATGGTGGTCAAGAACTTGAGATTGTGCTACTTTCAAAGATCCCACTATGCAGAATCAAGCCCAAAAATGCTTGGGTTCCCTAAGAGAACTAATTCATTATTTATGTGTAGGATTAATCCCACAGAACTTTTTCAGAACAAAGGGATTGTTATAGTGGGATGTTACAGGTAATGACTAGAAACTAGGCCTACCTTGCTGAATGTCAAGACTTTAATGGTGGCCGGTTGCTTTTGGAGGAAGTAAAGGTTACATCATTGGTAAAGGTAAAATGAACAATTAGGAAAGTTAGATTTTGGAGGCCTGTGTTGCTTTATGAAAGAACTACAGCATTTCAATCTCTTTTCCGTGTCACAGATGTGTGACAAGAAGAACAAGGTTCTATTCACTGACACTTAATGTCTTGTTTTGTCTTCTGAATTTAAGTTACCTGATGAAAATCAAGTATTACTTAGAATCCCCAGACAAAACAATAAGTACAGTTTCAATTTAGAGAACATTGTTCCTTCTGGAGGTTTAGCTTGTTTGATTGCAAAAGCCACAATTGATGAATCTAACAAATGGCATAGGAGGTTGGGTCATGTAAACTTTAAAAAAATATATACAACTGTGAAGGGAAACCTTGTAAGAGGTTTACCTTCAAAGATTTTTCAGAATGACCATACTTGTGTTGCTTGTCAGAAAAGAAAGTGACATAAGGCCTCTTGTAAGGCCAAATCAGTGAGATCTATTAGTCAACCCTTACAGCTTTTGCATATGGATTTGTTTGGACATACATCAGTAAGGAGCTTAAACTATAAGACTTATTGCCTGGTTATCACTGATGATTTTAGCAGGTTTAGTTGGGTGTTCTTCTTAAGAACTAAGGATGAAACTAGTGGGATCCTTAAGGACTTTATAAAACAAATTGAGAACCAATTAAATCAAAAAGTTAAAACTATTAGATGTGATAAAGGTACAGAATTTAAGAACATGGATGTTAATGAATTCTGAGGGTCAAAAGGGATCAATAAAGCATTGGCTAGTCCAAAATCAAACGGTATTTGGTAAAGACAAATCAATTCCGTTGATGGTTGACAGTTTACCAAAAACTGTATGGTAATTAACTCACCATATTTTTGAAATAAAGAGTTGACTATCCCAGAGCAAACAGCTACTGGTAAAGGAAAATCAAATCCATTCATGGCTGGTAGTTTGCCAAAAACTACAAAGCCAACTTAGTTGGATTGTTGCTGAAAAGATGTTGCTGTGTTGCTGAAAAGACATGTTGCTAATAAAGATGGAAAGCAAAAGATGTTGATGAAGATGGAAAGTGTTTAAAGATAAGATCAAGATGTGTTAAAGTGTTTGGATACATCCTCCAAGAACTTAAGAAGATTAACCTGAAGAAACATGAAGTTAAACAAGTTCAAAATCGTTTAGGGGAGGATTGTGGGATTTACATTCCTGGACTTTAGTACTATGAGGTATATACTTTGAGTACGATAGATTTATAGTTTAGTACTGATAGTCCTAAAGTGTTAAGTACTACTCAGATAGTTAGTACCGTTAGTATAAAATAGTTAGTACCGTTTAAGAGATATGTATGAGATATTGTAGGAAAAGATATGTATTATCTTTTACGTGTTTTGTAAGCCTGTTAGGGTTTATCCTTGGTCTTAAACAGGGAAACCCTAACGGCATTAGAGATATGGACACAGCATGATTGAAAAACACAGATCTCTTCTCATTACAATCATTTATCATAGTTAGTAATGTAATCATATTAGCAGAATTATAGTAATCAATGTTTAGTATTTATTATTCTTCTAATTCTTTTTGTAGAGTCCGCATATACAATAAGTTTTCATAGTCAGTGTTTCTCGTATAGTCTATCTTTATTTATAAAATAGTTAGCTATAACCTTAGCAGGCTGGCAAAGATCTGTTCAGTTTGGTGACTTACACATATGGGGTTGAAAATCAGCTTTGCACCCATATCTTCATCATCAAAAGCTCTACTGAACATGCCATCATTTGGAAATACATCAGAATCATCTTCTAAGTCAGGCATTTTTGGATCAGTTGGTAAATCAACATTAAGGAGAGCAGATGCATCAATATGTATTTGTTCTCCAAGATAGATAAATAATGATTCACCATCATTTGCACCTGTGGTGAGTACTTGCAGCTGCACTAGCATTATATATTTTGTGTTAGCAATACAAACAATGTGTGAATTAGAGCACTAACAGATGGCCTCCCAGTTATTAAGTTTGTTAATACTGGTTTTTAGCCTGAGTGCCCTCTTTTGGAGTATTTTCCTCTTTTCTTCTTCAAAGGCCTGCCTTGTAGCATCATACATAGCTTTAGCAGCCATTTCTTGAGCAACCATTCTCTCAAGATCATATTTCAAGGCTTGTTCAGCTTCTTTCAACTTATCTTGGTCTTCTTTTTCAGCAACAACTTCTGAATCCTGTACATCCTTGTGTTTAGGAGCATTTTCAGAAGGTTTTTCTGGTGCAGTCTGAACAACATATTCTACTGAAATCCTTGGCCCATGAGGGTGTAGTGGAAACAGTATGTACTCCTGAATAGGTTCTTTATCTTATCCTGATGAACCTGATTTTCTACACTAACAGGGATATAGTTCATTGTATTGGTTAGAAAATCAAGGTCAAACATCCAATCATGACCAATTCCTGCCACATTAGGTTGATCTTCAAAGAAATTAATGTGCATGTTCTCTTCTACTCTTTTGGTTCTTTTGTTGTATACTCTAAAAGCCTTACTAGTAGTAAAGTATTTCCAATGCAATATCCCTTCATTGATTTCCATCAATTTGCCAAGGGTCTAAGGTGTTAAAAATGGTCAAGGGCACCCAAAAGGTCTCATAAAACTAATACTAGGTGGTTTGCCTATTAATAGTTCATAAGGTGTCTTATTTTGAGGTTTGGTCACTGATACCCTATTCAGTACATAGCAAGCAGTATTTACTGCCTCTGCCCAAAATGGGATAGGTAAAAGTGAGTCTGCTAGCATAGTTCTAGCAGCCTCAATTAGGGTCCGATTTTTCCTTTCTGCCACACCATTTTTTCGTGGAGTTTTAGCCATACTAAAATCCCTTTTTATCCCTTTCTTAGCACATAATTCATTCATAGCATGGTTCTTAAACTCTATCCCATGATCACTTCTAATGATTTTAACTTTATGGTTTTCGTCCCCCCCCTCACACAAACTTTTTAAATTCGGTTTTCTAAGCCTTTGATAAATATTAAAAGGATCTCATTTGTTTATCCTTAGTAGCCTAGAAAAATACCCAACTAAATCTGCTGAAATCATCAGTCACACCAAACCGTACTTCTTCTTTTTATTAATACTTTTTACTTCAGACAGTCCAAATAAGTCAATATGAAGTATTCTAAGGGACTTTATGATGGTTACTTTACTAAACTTGGCATTATAGAGGCCTTGATGTTGCTTCACCCTTCTTGCAGGCAACACAATGTGTGGTCATCACAAAAACTTTGGAAGGTAGGCTCTAACTAGTGTGTCCCTTAACCAAGTTTGTTTTATTTTTTGAAATTCACCATGACCTAATTCCGTGCCAACAATTTAGACTCGTCTGATGTGCATTTGATATAACTAGTTATAACCTCCACCAAAAGAAACAATATTCTTTAAATCCAAGCTGTACACATCATTCTGTCTAGGAGCTCTAAGTACAACTTGACTTTCATCAAGAAGCTTAAAGCTAGGAGACAGGATAAGGCACTCAGTGTCAGTAAAGAGAACACTATTTTTCTTGTAACACATTTGTGAGACATAGAGAAGGTTAAACTTAAGTTCATCTACAAAACAGACATCATCAAAGTCTAAATTAGCAGTTCTAATTTTACCTTTACCCGTTATTTTACCTCCTTTTGGATCACTTCCAAAAGCCACAAAGCCTCCATTATAGTCTTCATAGTCTAAAAGATAAGCTTTGTTGCTAGTCATATGGCTAGAGCAACCACTATCTAACACTGCATAATCCTGTAAAAAAGTCTCTGGATTGCCCTGCACAAAAATAAAAGAAATTGGTATCTCTTAGGGACCCAAGCCACCACTGACTTGGAAATCCCTTTTGGGTCAGCATACTCAAACTTATTGAGTATGAAAGATCTACTTTCTTTGGACTCATGATCCATGTGATTTCCCTTAGGCTTCCAAACCCACCTTGACTTCTTAAGAACATTATCCATCTTACCCTTACCAGTACTAACTACTGCTCTTGTCCCAGCAGTAGTCATATTTTTTATACCTAGAATGTTTTAAACATCATTGTTTTAAGTCTTTGGTCTAAAAGTGGTTTGTGTAGTACGCCTCTGTTGGTGATATGAGGCTCTTGGTCTTACATTGTCCATTCTTTGGTAAATATGTCTAATAGCACTACTAGTTTTTGCTATTTTGGGGCAAATGGCCTACCAGTACAAGCAGGTCTAACAATACTAACAGGCTTAGCAGTACTAACAGTGTGTACTGCTCTTTTCCCATTTGGCCTAACAGGATTAACCAAACCTGTTCTGGTTAGTACTCCTGATGGGATAAAAGTCCTTCTTGTTTAAGGGTATTTCAATTTATTTGAAAATTTTTGATGATTAACCCTTTTAGCATTATCCCATACTGGTTTGACCACCCTTTGACCAGTATTGACCACATTTTTTAGCTTAGGTTCTGGACTCTTTTTTGTCATAAAAATCACAATCTTTGATCAAATGGTCAGTACTCTTATAGACAAAGCAAGCTTTTATTTTCTTAAATCCAATTCCTTTTTTCTGAGAAATTTGACCAATTTTATCAACTTGAGTTTTAACTTTTTGAGTCTCATTAGTCTTAACAGGACTAACAGTTTCCACTTTAGACACATCATCTTCATCATCTGAGTTCCAATCCTCAATGATGACTTTATCTCTGTTAATCATTGGTTTAAGCACAACTGATTCATAGACTGACTTAGGTTTTTCAACTTTTACTTCATTTGTATTACCTACAGTCTCACTAGTTTTAGATTCACTAGTATCAGTTTTAAGCTCAGTTGTTTGTGTCTCAATGATTTTCTTTCTAATGGTATATTCATCTAAACCTGCAAATGATATGTCAGCTCTTGGGGTTAGGAAGTTTCTCGTTATAGGAGGGGAACTACATGATACCCATCTGCTTTGAAGAACCTATCATTTGCTGGTGTGATCTCTTCATCACTTGATCTGACCTAAAAAACACTCATACTAATCTTACTATCAGTTTCAGACTTGTTACTCATTTCATCTAATTGTGTGTCATATCCTAAACCATTTTTATCATTAGCACTCATTTGACTATTGAGTAATTTATTAAGACTCTTGGATGATTCTTCCCATTTTTTTATCTTAACTTTCAACTCATCTCTTTCCTTAACAACTTTTTTTTAATTCCATTTTAAGGTTGTTGATTTTTACTTCTCTGCACTTAAGCTCATAGTTTTGAAACTCATATTTTTCACCTCAAGCCAGTTCATTCTTTTCATGTCCAATTATCCTAGATTCTAGTAACTCTAAGGCTAACTCATAACCCTGAATTTCTAGTCTGGCTCTGGTTATTGCTTTTTCTTTTCACTTGTGTAAGTTCTTTTGCAGGAGTTTTAAAAGATTCAAGACATTGTTTAGAACAGTTTTGTACCTCATTGTCAGAAGAACTTGATGAACTTGAAGAGGAGATGGCCATTAAAGCATAATTGAATGGTTCATCAAAATCATTGCTCTAGTCATAGCCTTCTAGGCCATCTTGAGCCACCAGTGCTTATGATGAAAGGTCATTTACTGGTACATTCCTCCTTCCATTATCACCATAAGACCTTTTCCCTTGGTTCCTTCCTGATTTGCACTCCCTAGCAAAGTGCCCTGTCCTGTGATAGTTGTAGCACTCAACTTTTGACTTATCAAAGCCAACAGGTTATTTTCCTTTGAAATCCAAGTTCCTTCCAGTCTTCTGAATGAATCTCTTTACCCTAACAGTCAACATGGCCACCTGCCATCTAAGATCTAATTCTTCCAAGTCATCTTGATCAATCTGCTACAAATCCTCATTTTAAGTGTGGACTAGTTGTTCTATTGTGCAAAGAAAGAGCACATTACTTCATCAGCACATGGAGTAGATGAAACCTAACTTGATGAACTAGTTCCTCCAGCAGTACTTACTCCAAAATTTCCACTGACAGGACTAACTTCATTAGTGCTGTTAGTATTTTCAGAAGAAAGAAAAGCTAAGTTATGAGAATTAGATGTTGAACTTGAAGACCTTTTCATCTCATCTTCATAAACCCCAAGGTTGTTGTAGAGATCATCAATGTTAGTCTGGTTTATGTCTTGGTTATTTCTTATGATTAAAGCAATTTGACTCCATGAAGGCGAAAGACTTCTTAGGAACTTTTGGTTGATGTCTTCCTTTGATACAGGAGCAGCATAAACCTCCAATTGACTTATGAGCTTTTGAAACCTATCATAAGCCTTAGCCAGACTTTCATTTGGTGTAGTGGTAAAATTTTCAAACTGATGCTTTAGAACATTCCTCTGCATCTTTTTGGATTCTTCGTTTCCTACAAACCTTGATTTGATTGCCTCTCAGAGAGACTTAGCATCTAGAACATTATGAAACTTAAAGAGATATTCATCAAGTATTGCTAAAGCAAGAAGATAGCTCTTTAATTTCTTTCCTATTCCTTTGGCAAGTTCAGTTATTGGCAGTCTTAGGAGCAGGAGGACCAGATTGTTCTACTGCTAGTGCAACATCTTCTTTGAGATCTCCATTGACAATTACGTCCCATAGTGTATGGTCTGTGTGACAGATATATTGTCGCATTCTAATGCTCTAAATATCATATTCTCCCTTCTTAAGGATAGGGATTTTTATTGTAGTGATAGTTGGTGGACGAGTGTCTTGGTCTGCCATCTTACAAGTTTGAATATAGATTTGCTTCAATTTCTGGAGTTCTTCTTATACAGAGTTTCTACACAAGCTCTGATACCACTTGTTGTATCCCTTCTGTATAGATCTTTGAACTTTAGCTTTGCAAAGGGATTGTTACTTTAGTAATTCAATGCAACATATGAAACCTCTGATTGACACACTATTGATTATGCGGGAAGCTAATCAAACAATGCTAAGAAGACATAAGTATAAAGAAAACATAAGAGATCTTTTATCAAACTCACACTTTGTATTATAACTTGAATCTGCCTAGGTTACAGATTTCTATATGACTCACTAAAAACTTATATTACTAACTATACCTTAGGGTTCCTTTATACTAGTAGGAAACCCTAATGGGCTTTACAAAAAGCGTACACGAGATCATGCATTTTCTTTTCCTAAAGATAATCTCATGCATCATCTCTAAACTCTAACTACTTCTTGCATAGCAGACTTAACTATAACATAAACAGTACTAATTATAACTATCAGTATTAACATCTTTATACTGACAGTATTAACTATACTAACAGACTTAACTAATCATACTAACAGAATTAAGTCTGGTATACATAATTCCCAACAGGAATGATGGAACACATTCCATAAATCGTTCTTCTTTTCTTCTAGTCTCGATTCTAGTTCGTGTTCCATTCCGTGTCGTGACAACTTAAATCACTTCATCCAAATTATTTTAAGCATTTTTAATTAGCAAAACGTAAATTAAAACGTCACTTCTTTCATAATTTTTTTGTCAAAATTCAAGTCTAAAACCCTCTACTGAGGGCGGCCCCCATATCTAGGGCAGCCCCTGATGTGTCATTGTGTGGTGTATAATTTTATGATTCAAGTTTTAAATTTATATTTTCCGACTAACCAAAAACAAAACTTTATACGGGCGTGTACCCTGATCGGTAGTATGTTTCGTGGTAAGTAGGGTGATATCGAAAACTTGAGCGGGGTTAAATCTATCAATTTAATTAATATTGGTTATCTAATCTATGTTAATTCTATTCTATTCTAAACCTATGTCAGTCCTAATCCTAATTCTAACGGGAAAAAGGGGGGTTTTCTGCTGACGAGATGACATTGGTTTGGTTGGTGACTATAATTTTCAAGGCATCTTAACCCACGTAAGCAAATTAACAGAGGATTTAAAGACGTGGATCGAGCATAAATATTAGTAAATGTCATTAACCCATTAGTAATCCGATTTGAAAGTTGGTTTGTTTATTGAAGTGCAATGATTTTTTCTATCGAGGCTGGGTATATCATTTTCTTAAGTCTTTAGGCAGTCTAAATCATACATACTGTACTAGACACATTAATTCTATCACAATTAAAGCATCCGCATAAAGCATCCTTATTTGCTGATTATAATCTATCTTAGGGATTAAAGCAATGGTGATCTTGTTAAACCCTAGCTCATAGAGACTTTACCCACTTACTGCTTAATGGTGTCATATTACCACTAGTAGTCAATTGTCCAACTATTCCAATGGAAATCAGAACGGTATTTGCGTGAATTATCTAGGTTTACCTTCTAGTCAACTCGATTTAATAAAAACATTGGCATTATCCAATTAACTTGTTTAAGACCGAAGCCGGTTATCCTGTCACAGATTTAGAAAGGACAAGATTTGTAATCCTATGGTTTAGTTGTATAAATTACTATATGGAGGTTATCACCTGACTATAGATTTACGAGGTCCGTTATCACTAGATCCATTGAATGATAGGTCAATACAAAAGCGCGGTTTCAAGTATAAATTGATAAACATAAACAAGCACTTCAACGATAAATCAAGAAATCGAGATAAAACAAATACCAAACATTAGATCTTCATAATAATGGCTAATACCGTAAGGTATTAAGCCTTCATAAGTCATAAAAAATACAAAAGCACTTATTTTGCAGGTAACTAAAACGATGTTAACGTAATGATACCAAAAACTGATACGATTACTAAAGTATACGGAATACACGTGGTCTCTTATGGACTTGATATAGCTTTGCCTAGACCTCTTCTACTCTTTTTCTCCTCTGAAAATCGACTTTTATGGTTTAGGTATCGAGAATATGATTTAGCACACTTAAAACTCGTTTTTGAGTTTTATATTTATAGGGTCTGGAAGTCAGTTTGATACGGCGTATCCAATCGGTCAGATACGGCGTATTGGAGTTTCTTGGAGTAGGGACCACGTTTGATATCTTCTAGAATATTCACATACTATATCTTCGATACGACGTATTAACATCTTTTGGATTGGCGTATTGAGCTTCATTCCTTTGTGGTCTTTGGTGAGTGCAGGCACGGATACGCCGTATCTTCCCTTATATGGATATGGCGTATGGTTTGTCAGAATCATTTATCTTCATATATATTCTTTGTTTTAAGCTCTAGAATGCGCGTTATTTGCTAATATTCACCAAGTACTCCATAATTACTGCAATTCTTAAATATAAACGATTAAGTAATAATTTGTTGAATCATTTAGCCCATCTAGGATAGGTTTTACAGATAATATTGAACACGCAGCGGAATAATTAGAACAGCAATATTATCAAACAAGGTTTTTATTGAATGATTTCCCTATTACCCCAACTATAACTTGGGGCTACACCAACTAACTATGGTGTATTATTCGACTTTAATCAGTCGACTATGCAATCTAGATAACTAACTACGGTGTAGACACACACACCTTTTCTACTCGACTCTCACCAGGGTCAGATTGTTATTCATGGATGGATCTAACCTAGTCTTATGATTCTTTATATAGAGGAGAGATCATGACTTATAATGGAGTAAATCACTAGATAATGGAATAACTTTTAAATTACATTTAAACTCATTAATATGTTTCCTGATCATTATCCTGTAGAATATTGAACCAAATATTCATATTTCTCCACCAGCTTGTAGAGTTTTTATATGACGACTTGATCCTTTTGTTTCATTATTTTATTCACTTTTGTCTCATCAAATCATGAATTTCAACAACTCTTCACCTATTTTGATGATGACAAAATAAACATAAGTCGTGTACGATACTTTCCACTTAAATTGAGAGTTGAGATGTAATCTTCTCCTGAATGAAAAACAAACTTCCAACCTTCCTTGTTAATGTCACCACATTAATAAGCTAACAATCAATAAACCTGTAATCTTCTTCCCTTTTTTGTCACTTCATCATAATAGTGTCTTCTGAAGATGATGCAACTTGTCAAACACTTCCCCTCAATTGGTGCATGTAGAATTGGTTAAAATTTAAACCAATAGCTTCAATTGTAACCCCATGTGTTTACCATATCTTGAAATCCCGAACTTGTAGGCTTTATGAGTGATTCACTGATAAAGAAAATAGGAGTATAACAATATGATATAAAGAAGTTCGTATTTCCCAGACTTGTGTCTTATGTCTTGCACTATCACGTGACGTCGAACTTATAAGTTAAATCTGTGAAATTTAAGTAACCGCAACTCTTGACAATCATGCATTTATATGAGACAATTATAGTGATAGCAAATGTGGTGCATTATGCACTATAAGAAAATCACACACTTTTGCTAGATTTTGAACAAGTCTTCGTCCACACCATTGTAAGCAACGAACAAAGTTTCTCTTAAAAGCCAACCAGAACTTTAAGATATGATAAGACACGCACCTGTGAAACCCAACTACAACATCAAATAAGCAATAATCAACTGTCTTCGTAATCACATCTTCAAACTGAGCCATAAATCAATAAGAATAAACTGAAAGAAATTCAGTTCTATCTGAGATCTAAAACCGTGAGTCACCCGATATCTGATAAAGCTAGCGGTACAAACTAGTTATGTCGGATAGTACTAACGGTACAAACTCTTTCTCGGACGACAAGGAAATATAAGCGAGCAGTACTAAAAACATCCAACCGTACTATTCTACATAACAGTATTAAAATATATTTATACACGAATAGTACAAACTTCTGTTGGCAGCTTTAAACTTCAAACAATAGTAACTATAAGCCCATGCTCATTGAGCCCAACAGTAGTAACTCACTTACATGAACAGTAGAAATCCTCACATCCAAACAGTATTAACATGTATGCAATAGCATTCTTTCATTGCCCGAAAACAGCAGTTCCTTGCTGGCAGCGAGCAGCATTAACATTCATTGAGCCCAAACAGTTTATAACTCTTACCATATAACAATAAAGCCTAATAATATTCATAAACGAACAGCTTTAATAACCATTTAAACGTATAGCTGGTTTCTTTCATTAAACCAACGAATATAACATGCCAAAGGCTTTATTTTCCATTTTTAGGACTGATGTGATATCAGTGATTTGTGGAAGTTGAGCAGGCAAAAATGTGATCAGAACAATATTAAGATGTCTCCCTCAATGATGTTTTAGAGTTTTTGTTTTTGTTTAATTTTGATTTTTTTTTCTTTGTTTTTCTAGGTTTTTTGTTTTTTATTCAGAAAGTTATTTAAGGAAAAAGAAGGTGAGATGAGAAAAGCTCTAGAGGAGAAGTTAGTAATAGTTCAAGAATCACATAGATAACGATTTCGAGGATAATAGACCCAGAGAAAACGAATTAGTCATGGAGTGGGTGGTAACAGAAGGATGCATATGGGAGAAAGTTATAGGAGGAGAGTATGAGTGATGGAGGGTTATGAGTGGGATAAAGTTTATATTTTTTTTTGTTTTAGATAGTTTTTATGTATCATTTTGATTTTGTTTTATTCTTCGTTTTTGTTTGCTTATTTTGTTTTTGTAATTGTTCGAGGGTTAAGAGTATAACATTTTTTTTGTTTATATATAGAAAGTTTTGTTTTTGGTGTAATTTTTTGTTTTTTTTTTTTTTTTTTTTTTTTTTTTTTTTTTTTTTTTTTTCTTTTTTTTTTCTTTTTTTATTTTTTTTTTATATTTTTTTTTAATTTTTTTTTTTTTTTTTATTATAAAACTTTTGTTAGATTGTTTTTTTTTTATTTTTTTTTTTTTTTTTTTTTTTTTTTTTTTTTTTTTTTTTTAATTTTTATAGGAAGTTTTTTAATTTTTAAGCAGGAAGAGAGAAAGGAGAACATGTAGTAAGGGAAGAGAAAGCGAAGGGAAGGGAGAAGATTGGAATAGGAAGTAAGTGAAGAAGGAAACGAACGAAGATAGAAGCTAGGATGAAAGGAGAAGAGGGAGAAGATACGAAAGTAAGATGTGAAGGAGAAGAAGAGACAGTTGAGAAGAAGGGAGGAAAGGAAGAGTATTAGAATATGGAGAGGAAAAAGAGAGTGAGAGGGTGGGGAAGTAAAGATTAGAAAAAGTTGAGAGGAAGATAGATAGATAAGGGAAAAGAAGAAAGAAATAAGAGGGAAGAGGAAAATGAGGGGGGGAAGAAAAAAGGATAAATTGAAGAAAGGAAGGAGAAGAGGAGAGAAAGAATAGATTAGAAGACGGAGAAGGAAAGTGGAATGACGATATATGGAAGGAAAGAAAGAAGGGGGGGGGAGGAAACGAAGAAGAATGTAGTGGGAAAGTAGAGTTATGAGGAAAAAAGAAGAGAGGAAAAGAAAAGAAGACGAAAAGAAGGAAAGGAAGAAGGATGAGGAAAGGCAGGAAGGAGGAAAACGAAATAGAAGTCAAGGAAGAAGAGGTAAAGGAAAAGGAAAAGGGAAAGAAGATAGAGGAAAAAAGAAGGAAAAAGGGAAGAGGGAAGCAAAGAGAAGCAAGAGTAAGGAGGTAGAGAAGAAGAAAGAGAAAGGAAGAAGAGAGATACGAGGATGGATGAGAACGGGAAGAACGAAGAAAGAAGATAATAGAAAGAAGAAGAAAAGGAAGAGAGAAAGAAGACACAGGGAAGAGAGAAGAACGTAGAACTGAGAGGATGACGAAGAAGAAGAAGTAGAAGACGAACAGTAAGAAGAAAGGAAGGAAAGATCGAAGAAGAAAAAGCAGAAAAAAGAAGATGGAAGGGAGAAGGAATTAGGAGGTAAGGGGAGAAAGGGAAGAAGATTAGAAGAAAGAAATTTATAGAAAGAAGAGATATTAGAGAATTAGTGAAAAAGGAGAAGGATGAGCATAAGAAGAATGAAGAAAGATAGAGAGATTTAAGAAAGATGAGGATAGAATTGAAGGAGGTAAGATAGATAGAGGGGGGGGGGGGGAGCAAGCGAAGTAGAAGAACAAGAGGAAGAAAGAAAAATGATATGAGAGAAGAATTAGATGATAGAGAACGAGGGCGGGGGGGGGAAGGAAAAAGATTAGAAGGGGAATGAGCAACGAAGATAGATAAAGAAGCAGAGAAGAGAAGATAGATTAGAAGTAATAGTAATTGATAGTGATAAGAATGCAAAGGAAAGGAAGAAAGGACAAGGGAAGAGAGATGCTAGGAGGAAGGGGGAAGATGAGGAGGAGAAGAAGAGGAAGAAAGATAAGAAGTAAAGAGAAGGAGAAGAGAATATGAAGAAGATTTACAGAAAGAAAGGGAAGAAAGAAGATGGGGAAGATTAAGGAGAGGAAGAAGCAAATGTGGGAGAAACGAATAAAGAAAGAAAGAAGAAGAAGAAGAAGAAAGGAACGATAGTAGATAGGAAAGAAAGAAGATGAAGATGATAGAAAAAATAAAAGAGAAAGAATGAAGTAGAGGCGGTAGGGAAAGAAAAACAGATACGAAGATAGTAAGATAGAAGAAAAGGAAGAAGAAGGATAAGTAAGAGACAGGAAAGAAGATAGAGAAGAGAAGATAGAAGGGGGTGGGAAGGAGAAGATAGAACGAGGAAGTTTAAGAGAAGAAGCGGAGATAATGGTATAGAACGAAGAATAGAAGAAAAGGGAAGTGAAAAAGGGACAGGAGAATAAAGAAAAGATAAATGTTAAAGTGAAAAGAATAAGGAAGACAGAAGAGAAGAAGAACAGAAAGAAGAAACAGAGGAGGGGAGGACAGGGGGGGGAGAAGGTGAAAAGGATGAGAAGAGCAAGCAGAAAGAAGGATCAGATTTAGAAGGAAGGAAAGGGGGGAGGAAGGGCAAAAAGAAGAAAAAAAGATAATGGGGGAAACAAGAATAAAAAGAAAGAAAGAAGAGGAAGGAGGACGAAGAAGATAGACGAAGAATAGAGGAAGGGGGGGCGTAGAATGAAGAAAGAAAGGGGAATGAGATGGGAAGAAAAGGAGGAAGATAGATAGCAAGAGAGAGAAAAAGTAAGAAGAAGAGGGGAAGGAGGAGAAAGAAAGAAAAGAGGAAATGGAAGAGAATTAAAGGCAATAAAGAATAGGGAAGAAGAAGAACGAAGATTGAAGAGAAGGGAAGATAGAAGAAAGAAGAGATGAGAGAAAAAAGACGAAGATAAGGGATTGATAGCGAAGATGTAGAGGAGAATGAAAGAGAGGAAGTGGGTTGAATACGAGTATACGAGGAGTATAGAGAAGAGGAAGGGATTAGAAAAAAGGAAGAAAGGGAGTAAGGGGAAAGGAACAGAAAGACGAGGGAATTAAGGAGAAGAACGAAGGAAGAGAAGAAATATAAAGATAGAAGAAAAGATTGTCAGAAGGCGGAAAGGAAGTAAAGAAGAGAAAGCGAGCGAATAGAAGGAACGGATGGATATAGAAGAGCGAAAGAGTACTAGATTAGAAGCGGGGAAAGGAATGACAAGCGACGATGGAAACGATGGGAAAGAATAGGAAAAGAAGAACAAGGAAACTAGAAAGGGTAAGAAAAGAATAGTAGGAAAGCACGAAGAAAAAGGAGAACCGATCAAGGAAGAAGGAGAAGATGAAGTGTTGCAGCAGATAAAAGGAGGAGAGAAGAAAGAGATAGCGAGATGAGATGAGAAGATTTAGAAGGGAAGGAAGGATTTGAAGTAGGAAGAAGAAAAGGGGAGAATGCAACGAAGGGGGGGCAAATGAAGTAAGAAGGGGCGAAGAAAAGAAGAAATTGTAAGAGATGGAGGAATGAAGAGGAAAACAGGAGAGAAGGGGGGAAGAGAGAGAAGAGAAAAAGAAGAAGACGAAAGAAGCATAAGGAAGAGTAGAAAGAAAGATGATAGATAGTGAAGAAGAAACCGGATATGAAGCAAAGCAAAAAGAAAGATGGGAAAAGAGGAAGGGGGGAAGGGGGAAAGGGAAGAAAAAAAGAAGAAGAAGAAACAAGTGGAGGAAGATGATGAAGGAGAAGAAAAGGACGGAAAGAGATTGAGAGGCCGAAAGGAAGAAGGAAGTAGAAAGGAAAGGAAGAAACGAAGAAGATAGAAGAGGGGGGGGAGGAAGATGAGGTAAGAAGAAAGTAGTAAAAAGAAAGGGGGAAGTGTGAAAGAAGGGGGAGAAAAAGAGAATGGGAGAAGAAGAGAAAAAGAAGAGGAGGAAAGAAGCAATGAGCAAGAGGTAACAGTAAGAGGGGGGAATGATAAGAAAATGAGATCATGATTGAAGATGCTAGGAAGGAAAGATGACAATGAGAAGAAAGAGAAGGAGAAAGATGAAAAGAGATAAGACTAAGAGGGGAGGAAGATTTCAAAAGCGAAAGAAGAAGAAGTAAAGAATAGAAGGAAGACAAAAGGAAGATTGAAGAGTGAGTAAATAGAAGAAGGAAGATCGTGAAGGAAAACAAGAAGAAGAAGAAGAGAAAGGGAAGAGAAAAGAAGAGGGGAAGAGAAGAATGAAGAGCAAGATTTGAGATAAGGGGGGTGAAGAAGGAGAAGATAGAAAAAGGAAGAAAGAAGAAGAATTGATGTTAAAAGACGATAGAAGGAGTAAGAGAGAGAAGAGGAAGGATGAGAGAAGGGAAGAAAGGTAAAGAAGAGAAGAAAGAAGAGGAATGAAAGAAGAAGAGAAGAGACTGATAGAGGAAGATAGAATGAAAGATGAGCAATGAAGAAGGAAAAAAGGAGCGGAAAGGGAGGAAAGGGGGGAAGGAGATAAGAGAAGAGCAAGGGGAAGGGCAAGAAGAGGTAGAAAAGAGAAAGAGTGGGGGAACGATATTAAGGGGAGGGAGAACGAAAGAGATAAGAAAGATAAAGGAGAGGAAGAAAGAGAGGAACGAAAAGATAAAACAAAAGAAAAAGGAAGAGAAGGAAGATAAGAAGAATAGAAAGAGGTAAGGGAAGGAGAAGATACAAGAAAAAGGAAGAAGGAAGGAAGATGAAGAGAAGATCGAAAAGTAGGATAAGAAGATAGTAGAATGAAAGAAGAAGAGGAAGGAAGATAGGGGTAAAAAAGAAAGGGAGAGACAGAAGAAAAGGGGATAGAAATATCGAGACATATGAAGAATGAAGAAGCGAGAATGGTATGGTAAGAAGAGAAGAGATTATCGATAAGAACAGATGGTGGAGAAAAGAAACGAAGACAAAGAAAGAAGCTTATGAGATGAGGAAGAGAGGGATAGCGCAGAGGAAGACAGAGGGAAAATAGGAGGAAGGAAAGGGAGTGGGAGGAAGAAACGGAAAGAGAAAAGAATGAAAGATAGATTTAAAGCACAGAAGGAAAAGAAAGAATAAAAAAAAAAAGAAGATAGAGGAAAGCAAGGGACAAAAGAAAGAGCAAGTAGGGAAGAAAGAAGATGTAAGGGAATAGGGGGAAGATTAGAAAGAAGAAAGGAGGAAAGAAGAAAGGAATGAGGGGAATAGGGAGGGAGAAGAAAGAAGAAGACGAAAGGAGTCAAGCGAAAGGAAGAAGAAAGGAAGAAGGGGGAAGAAGAAAGATGAATAGATAAAAAGGAAGGGGGAAAGGGAATAGCTTTAGAAGATAGGCAGATGACGGAAGGGAAGATGGGGAGAGAAAGAGGGGAAAGAGATAAAGAGGAGACAAGATCTAAGTAGGGGGGTGAAGAAGAGAAGAAAGAAAGGTAAAATAGAAGGGGGAGGGAAAATAGAGAGAGAAGATAGAAACGAGAAGATAGAAAAGAAGGTCAGAAGAAAGATGGGGGAAGAAAAGAAAGGGAAAGGAAGGTATAAAGATTTGAAGGAAGAGAGGAAGAAAAGATGAAGATTAGGGAAGAAGAGATAGATAGAAGGAATGACAAGGAAGGAAGAAGATGAGGGAATGGAATGAACAGGATGAGGAGAAAGAAGAGAGAGGGTAAGAAGGGAGAAGAAGAGATGAAGAAATGAGATCCAGTAAAGATAAGAGGAAAAGATGAGATAGAAGAAGAAAAGAGTAAAAGTGTGAAAAGAACGAAGAAAACAAAATGAGAGAGAAGAACAGAAAGGAAGAGAAGACAAAAGAAATGAGAAGAAGAAAGTATAGATAGCGAAAAAGAGAAAGGGAAGAAGAAAAAAAATCGATTCGGATAAAGAAGACGGAACAGAAGAAGAAAAAAGAAGAAGAAGAAAGAGGAAGCTGAGAAGAGAAGAAGAAGATGAGATGAAGATAGAAGGAGAGGAATAGGGTGGAATAAAGAGGAGAGGAGATAGAAGGCGGGAAAGGAAAAGAGAGTGAAAGGGAAGAAGGAAGGGAAGGGGGGGGTATGGGCAAGAATACAAGAAGAAAAGAAGATAAGAACAAGCAAAGAAGTGAAAGACAGATGAGGGCGATAGATAAGAAGAGGAAGAGAAAATGAGGAAAGGATGCCTGGGGAAAAAAGATGTTAAAAAAGAGAGAGAAAGGATCGAGATAAAAGAGAGAGAAGAGATGCGGAAGAATAACGATGAAGGAAGAAAAGGGAATAACAGAAGGTAAGAAGGAGGCTGTATTTTAGAAGAACGAGGGAAGAGGAGGAGAAGAAGCCAGTAGAATGAAAAGAATAGGCAAGGAATGATACGAGCCGGAAAGATGAGATAGAAGAGAGGGATGCTGGGGGAAGTAAGTAAGATGTAGGGGGAAATGAAGATAGAAAGAGGGGGGAGGAAGGAAGAAGTACTGAATGATGATAGAAAGCGAAGAGATCAGAAAGACGAGAGAAAGAAGAAAAGAATAGGGAAGAAGATTGCTAGAAGAAGGAGGTAAGGGAAGAAAAGAAGAAAAAGGGGAAGAGGAAGAAAGAAGGAGACAAGGAGGGGAAAGAAAGAAGAGAAGGGAGATACAAAGATAGATAAGAAGAAGAAGTAAACGAGACGAGAAAAAGAATGAGGAAAAGAAGAGAGTTGAGAAGATGACGAAACAAGAAGGATAGGAGAAAAAAAGATAAAAATGAAAGGAGAGGGGAAAGGAGAACAGAAAGAAAAGAAGACGAAGGAAACAGTAAGGGGAGAGAAGAACGGAAGAAGAAGGAGAAGGGAGGGGGGAGGACAAAGAAGGGAAAGCGAAGAAAGAAATTCAACGCGCCGAAGAGCTGGAAAGGAATGAGAAAGTAAAGGAGAGAGCGAGAGGGGGAGAAAAAAAAAAAGAGAAGGGAAGATGGATAGATGATAAGAGTGGTAGAAAAAGGGAGGGAAAAGGAATGAAGAAGAAGATAGAGAAAGATACAAGAGGGAGTGAGAAAGAAGCAAGTTTGGGGGAGGGAATGGAAGTAGAAAGAAGGAAGAGAGGGAAAAGGTAGAAAGAGGAGATTGGATAGAAGAAAGTTAGGGGAAGAGGAGGAAGAGACACGAAAGAAAGATGAGATTCAGAGAAGATAGAATAGAGCAGACGGAAAAGAGAAGGATGAAGAAGAGAGAAAGGGAGAAAGACAAATGAAGGGAAGAAAGATGAAGAAAGAGGGAGGAAAAGGAATGGAAAGCTGAAGCGGAGGAAAAGAAGACAAGAGAAGAAGATAGGGAAGAGGAAGGACGTGAAAGAGAGGAGAAGAAAAAGATAGGAAAGATGAGATAGAAGGAAGGAAAAGAAGAAATAAGAAGAAGGAAGAAGAGAACGGAAAGAAGAGGAAGATAACATGTATATAGGCGGAGAAAGAAGAGAAGATTAAAGAAGAAAGAGATGTAACAGGAGAAATAGTATGGATACGAAATGGAGTGTGCATAGAAATAAGGGAGGGAGAAAGAGAAGAAAAAGGAAGAGAAAAAAGGGTAGAGAAGAGGAAGGGGGGGAGCAGAGAAGAAGAGAAAAAGAAAGAAAGAAAAGAAAGATAGGAGATAAGAAGATGTGGGAAAAGAACAGGGTTTAAAAAGGGGCACGGAAGAAAGGGGAAAAAGATAAGAGGAAGGGGGAAGAAAGAGAAAAGAAGAATGAGAGAGAGTGGGAAAAAGAGATAAAAAAGAAGGTAGGAAAGAGGAAGAAGAAGAAGAAGGAGGGGAGAGGGAAGGAAAGAGAAGACAAGAAGAGAGTATGCATAAGAAGAAGTGAGGACTGAAAAGGAAAGAATGAAGTAAGAAAAGAAAGAAAGGAAAAAAAAAATGAGAAGGGGGGGGAATGTGGTAAGAAGAAGAAGGGGAAGAAGAGAAGAAAAAGAAGAGAATAGAAGGATGAGTAGATAGAAGAAGAGAGCAAGAAAAGAGTAGAAGGAAGAGAAAATGGAAGAGAAAAGAGAAGAGGAAGAAGAAGGAGAGGGGAAGATAAGAGGTAAGGAAGAAGAGGGGGGAAGCATAAAAAAAAAAGAGAATGAAGCAGAAGGAATAGAAATTAAAGACGTAGAATAGGGAAATAGAAAAAAAGACAGAAAGTTTGAAAGAAGAGATAGAGGAAAGAGAACAGATTTTATAGATGAGGATTGATGTAAACAGGAGAAAAGAGTGATAGAGAGAAAGATGTATAAGTAGATTGAGAATAGGAAGGGGGGGAAGACTAGAAGGGGCGGAAAAGGAAGAGAAGAATGATAAGAAGAAAGATAGATAAGGATTATGGGGTTAGAGAATAGAAGAGGGAAAAGGGAAGAAGAAACGTAGAAAGAGGAATTGTAAAAAAGGAGAAAGAAAGTTAAGAAGAAGAGAAAGATAAAGAAGCAGAAAGAAGAAAGGACTAGAAGAAAATGAAGGAAGAGTATAAGGGAAAGAAAAGGGGAAAGAAGATCGAGGAAGGAAAGATAAGAAGTAGGGATAGGACAGAGATAAAGGAAAAGCAAAAAGGAAAAGGGGGAAAGCGAAGAAGGAGAAGGAGAAGAGAAGACCGAAGAAGACGAAAAGATAAGGGGGAAGAAGATGAAGATAGAAAGAGAATTGGGGAGAGTGAAAAGAAAAGGAGAGGGAAAAGAAGATAGAGGAACAGCTGAAGGGAAGGGGAAAGAATAAGATAGAGAATGGTAAGAACGAAGATACGGATAAGGAAGATAGAAGAAAGGAAGAGAAGAAGGGAAGATAGATGAGGGGAAGAGACGAAGGAAGCAAGAAGAAAATGAGGTGAAGAGCTAGAAAGAAGAATAGTAAGGATAGAAGAAGAGGAAAGAAAGGGGGGAGAAGGATGGAGAAAGATAAAGAAAAGAAGGGGGGAGGAAGAGAGAAGAAAAAGAAGGGAGAAAACAGAGAAAAATAAGCGAGGAGAGAATAAGGGGAGAAGCGAAGAAGGGTAGAAGAGGGGAAAAGAAAGATAGAAGAAAGAAGGAAGACGAGAAAGAAAAAGAGTATGGAGGCAGAAAGGGAAAAAGGAAGATGGAGGGGAATGGATAGGGAAGAGGCTAGTAAGAATTAGGATAGCAAAGCAAAGAAGGAAGAAGAAGCGGCGAAGAGATTAGGTAATACTAGGGATTTAGAAAAGAGTAAAGAAGAAAAAGAGATAACGATAGAAAGAGAGGAAAAGTGAAAAGGGGGGAGAAGGAAGAGAAAAGATAGAGAGGGAACAGAGCAAGGAAAGAATAGACGGAAGCAAGAAAAGCAATAAGAGGAAAGGAGGCGGAGTAAGGGTGAAGAGTCGTAAGAACGAGACAGAAGAAGGAGAGAAGTAAGAAGAGAAGTATAGAAAGGAAAGAAAGGGAAGATGAGGAAGAGGAGAAGGGAAGAAGTAAGAGGGAAAAGTAGGATGAATAGAGAAAAAGGGTGAAGAAAAGGAAGAAGGAGAAGCGTCGGGAAATGGGGAGGGAAAAAGGGAACAAAGAGGAGAAAGGGGGGCGGAAGAAGTAGGGAAGAAAGATCATTAAAACAAAGGAAGAAAGAAAAGAGGGGAAAGTGAAATGAAAGAAGGAAGAACGAGATTAGAAGGAAGAAAGAGAAGTAAGATGATAGAAAAGAAGAGATGAGAAGATAGAAGATGAGGGGGGGGGAAAAAGAGGAGGAAGGGATAGATTAGAGAAGAGGAAGACAAGAAGGAAGAAGGAAGGAATAGAGGAGAAGGAAGGAATGAAGTATTGCTAGAGAGGAAAGAGAGAAAAAAAGGGAGCCAGAGAGAAGAAGGAGAGGTGGAGAAAAGAAGAAAAAGAGAAGTGAAAGAAAGAGATGAGATAGATAAGTAGAAGAGAAGTGAAGAAGATGGGAAGAGAACGGAAATCAAGATTAGGAAAGGAAAGAGGGAGAGAGAGAAGAGGACGAAGAAAAAGATAAGGAAGTAAGAAAGAGGGGGGGAGGAGGAGGAAGGAAGAAAAGAATTAAAAGGGAGAAGAAGAGAGGAGAGAGAAGGAATTGAGGAAGAGAATAGATCAGAGAGGATAGAACAGAAGAACAAACAAAGCATAAGATGAGATACGAAGATAGGAGGGATAGAAAAAAGAAGTAGAGAAAGAGAGAGAGTAAGAATTGTTGGAGAAGGAACGAAGCGAAGAAGAAAGAAGAGGATGAAGAAGAAAGGATTAGATAGGAAGAAGGATATAGGGAATATGAAGGAAAGAGAAAGGGCGAGAGATTGAAAAGAAAGAAGGAAGAGAAAGAAGAGAAGCATGCGAAGGATAGAGGGAAGATAGGGGGAAAGGGAAAGATATGAAGAAGAAGAGGGAACAGAAGAAAGAGAGAATGAAGAAGAAGAGGATGAAGAAGAAAGAGAAGAGAAGAAAGGGAAGGAGGAGAAAAAAAAGGAGAAAGAATGAGAAGAAAGTGAAGAAGAGGAGGGAGAACAGAATAAAACGAAAGAAGGCAGAAGAAGAAGAAAGGGAATGAAGACCATCAGACAGTAAAGAGAGCGAGGAAAGGGAAATGAGGAGAAAAGATAGTATGAGAGGAAAGGGATAGAAAAGTAAGAAGGAAACAGGATAAAATGGAAAGAGTAAAACGTAAGGATGAAGAAGATTGAAGATGGTGAAAGATAAGAAAAGATGGGAGAAGAGAAAGCAATAGGAAGGGAAGGGGGAAGAAAAAAAAAGGCAGAGGGAAGAAGCATTATTGGAAAAGCAAGGGGAAGGAAGGAGCATGAGAATGAAGAAGAGAGAAGAAAGCACAGATGAGTAAGAAATAGGAATAAAAGATGAAGAAAGAACGAAGATGAACGACAAAGGGATAGAGGATAGATGATGAGAAAGGGGAAAGAAGAAAGGGGAATAGAAAAAGGGGAGAAAAGTAGCAAGGGTGATAAACGAGAGGGAAGAAAGGAAGGAAAGAAGAAGAAGTATAAGAGAAGAAGATGAGTAAAGAGAAAGAAGAGAGAAAGAAGTAGATGAAGAAGAAGAGAAGTGCGATGGAAGAGGGAAAATGATGGAGGTAGAAAGGGAAGTAAAAAGCTGAATAGAAGGGAAGAAAGGAAGAAGTGAGCAAGAAAAGGGGAGTATGAGGGTAGAAGAGAAGAGATTAGGGTAGAGGAACGAGATGAGATGGCTCCACGGTCACATGATGAAAGGTGAAGAGAAAAGAGAAGAAGAAAGAAAGTTAAGAGAAAAGAATGGAAAAAAGAAGAAGAAGAAGAGAGAAGCTGATGAATGATAAGAAGATAGGAGAAGATAGGGGAGAAGGGATAAAAAGACAGCATAGGGAGGAAGAGAATGGGGAACGATATGAAGATAGGAGAGGAATGGAACAAGACGAGGGGGAAAAGAATGAAGAAAGGAAGCAGATAAGAGACGAAGAAGATTGGAGAAAAAGGGATACGACAAGAAGATTAACGAAGAAAAGATATAGGATTAAAGAAGGAGGGGAAAGATATGAATTGGAAAGTCAGAGATAAGATTAAGGGGAAGATGGTGAGAGAATGGAGAACGGAGACGGTCGAGAACGAAACGAGAGAAAGAAAGGAAGGAAAAAAAGGGAAGGATAGAAGATAGAGAAGGATAATGAAGAAGGAGAAGAGAACGAAGAGTTAGGGAAGAGTGAGAGGAAGGGATGAAGAAGATGAGGGAGGAGGGAAGTAGAGAATAAAAGCGAAAAGAAGAAGAATGAGGAGGGAGAAGAGGAAAGAAGTAAAAGTGCAAGGATTTAAAGAAGGAATAAGAAAATAGAAAGAGAAAAGAAAGAGAAAAGATAAGGAAGGGGGAGAACGATAAAGACTTCTTAGAAGAGCAAGTAAGAAATGAGGAGAAGGAAGAAGAAGATAAGAAGAGAGGAAGAGTAATGAAAGATAGAAGGAAGAAGATTGAGATTAGAAGTAAGAAAGGAACAACGATGACGGGAAAGAAATAGAAGAAGATCGTAGGGGGAAGAAGGTAACATAAAAGGAAATGATAGAGAGAGAGAAGAAGAAGATGGGAGAAAATGAGAAGATCGAGAAGGAAGAAAAGCGTAGATTAAGAATGGGATTCAATGAAGATAAAGATGAAGGTTGAATTAGTATTTTGCAATTGTGACCTAACTTAACAACACTGTCCATGAAGCCACAAGAGAAGAAGAAAAGGAAAAAATAAGTTAAACTAGTAGGACTAATTAAATCCCTAATAATTGGGCCCAAATTGTGGTACTTTTGCAATGTTTCTTACTGTGCTCAATTTGTCCTTTCTCTAATTTAATTATGAAGTCCTATATGGCTTTATTTCGTGTGCTCTTGGTTGCAGTTAGTTCTTCGTAATAGTATTGTACACCTTAAAATTAATGTTTGCGTTTTAAGTGCTAGTTTGGACTATCCAACATGCGTTCTGGGGTTTGGTCTGGGGGATGTGTTGTTTTTGCTTTCTGTTCACCCACCATTGCGGAGAGGGTGGGTATGCCCTCTGACGTAGCATCGGGGGAGTCAGGGAGGTGGGAGATGTTATTGGGTGTTTTTGGGGTTTTTGGGTCGTTGTGGTTGGTGGTTTTGGTTTTTAGGTTGGGTGTTGGGCTCAGGTTGGTTTTGTGTTTTTGTTGTGTTTGTGGTTTGTTTTTTTGTTTGTTTGAATTTTATTTGAACAAATGGAGAGAATCACTACAGATTGGGTGGAGTGACAAGCGGAAGATTACAAACAACAAAACTCCTTGCACATTCAACGTTACTATCATAACCCAACCACAACTTTAGATAAGCAACGACTCCTCATTTCTTGAACTTCTAAGATTTTTCTCATTCCGTATTTAAAAATTTCACAACAATAGATGTCATAAAAATTTTTAAAATTTTGGGAATCTGTCTCCACGTCAATAAAAACAAATGAAGCTAAAGTTGGACCAAGTATGCTCAAGCCATTCTCCTTTATTAAATACCTGCTATTTTTTATTCTTAAGATCGCTACAAAATTAACCAAACCAAGCTTTGCGAGAGGGGAGGAAGCATATCCAATAAAGCAATCTCAGTCACTTAATTGCAGAAATGTAGGACAGAAAAGGCGAGAAAATGCAGAAGAAGCTTCAAGCCTTGAGGAAACAGAGTTATATAGATCTCGTTGACACAGTCAGTGGAGAACTAATTATCAGAGTGGAGAAGTTCCCCAAATCACCAAAAACCTCAAAACTTCCTCAAGGGGATTTCTTCCCTTTTCTTTTTAATCATCTCTTTTAAAGCATAAATAGTCTCAGACTTTGCACAAAATTCTGTGATTGAAAAAAATGTCACAGAATCATTAGCAAGCGAGTGTTTTAGCAAAAGTCTCCCTCTCAAATCCCAAATCTACTTATGCACTACTGACGGCGTGGCTAGCGTCGTGCTGCTAGAGAGATGCGCGCAGTATCTGATCAATGAGAGATGTAGTTTTTATGTGAAGTATTTGTGGAGAAAATAATATGTGCTATATTTAAAATTTGTAATTTCTTTTGTATACCTACATAAACCATGATTACATCATTTCTCTCATCCTTCTTTACTTGTTTTCATAGAGTCAAACCATAAACTACTCATTATATTTATATCTATCCCGCCGATTTTATGATTGGTGTAGTTGTCTTTGTCTTTGATTTACATGTTATATTTGACGAGAAGAAGCTTGGATGTTCTTATGAAGTTTCATTGGATTATTTTTTGGAGGACGATTTAACCAGTTATCGCATGTTTCTTCTCCATTATTGAGCAAACCAGGGGAGTACTAGTTTCTTTTCCTTGTTTTCTTTTCCCTTTATTTGTTTTACAGGTACTTCTATAGAACATTGGGGACAACGTTCAACTTAAGTGTAAGAGGAAAATAAGCCTTAGAAACTATTCCTTCATTTGCCATTTGCTTGTTCCTTAAAATGATGGGTAATATATCAAAACATAGCATAAAAAGGCAATTTCAACCCAAATTTTAAAAAAATTTATGACGCATACCGATGAAAACCAAGTATTAATAGCGTCTCATGGATATGAATGTGTATGACTAGCAGAAAAACCCTAAAAATTCCACCAAAAAAATATGAGGTTCGCATTTAGATCTTTAGGAATTCAGGTATCTATTTTTTATACCCAAGATAGTTTATACCTTTAGCTTTCTCGAGTTAAGGAGTGAGCAATCATGTGTGTCTATTCCGTCGTTACGGATGTGTATATGTGGTTTTGTCGCCTTTTCTGGAGCATTGGTATCGGTATTAAATTATATGAGTGTACCGATAGTATATTAAATTCGAGAACTTGTTTTTGTGATGCATCTCGAGACCGCATATTAAGTATTAAATTTTGCTAAATAAGAGGAACTTGGATTAACCGATGTTTTAAACCTGTAATTGTTATGACTATCCCACACCCGTGCTTCGCACTTATTTTTAGTGCGAGACTCCCCTAGTGAAACCCTCCGAGCCTATCTTTTTCACGGTTCTCGTAATTTTATGATTAAGCCAGACTATTAATGAAGAGTATTGTTAACCCTTAAACCAATTGTTACACCCAAATCGCCTTAGCCTACCTTGTATGTTCTCACCTTTAGTACATTATTGTTT